>PVJX010037212.1:0-17104 GCA_004027295.1 Dolichotis patagonum
TTTCTCCATTAATTTCTAGAAAGAGTTTTGCAGGATACATCAATCTGGGCTGGAGATTGTTCTCCTTCAGTGCTTGAATTACTTTACTCCAAGCTCTTCTTGACCTGATGGTCTGTGTCGAGAAGTCTGCCATGCTTTTGATGGGTTTTCCTTTATAGGTGATCTGTTTCTTTTCTCTGATGGCTTTTAATATTCTGTTCTTACATTGAATTTCTGGGATCTTGATTATTATGTGTCTGGGTGTAGCTCTGTTTTGGTTGTAGGTGGCTGGAGTTCTGTATGCTTCATACCTCTGCATATCATTTCTTTTTTCTATGCTTGGGAAATTTTCCTTAATAATTTCTGTGAATAACCTTTGTAATTCCTCTGATTTGATTCCTGCTTCTTCATTCACATATTTTATTCTTAAGTTTTAGATCCTCTTGTCATCTTCCAGTCTTTGTATCTTTACTGCCTGCTCCTTTGTTATTTTTAAGAGATCTTCCCTTTCATGAACCCACATTGCAAGCCTGTGTTCAATTTTTGATAGTCTATCTTTGGTTTCTTTCAAGAAGTTTTGCCAGCTTTCTATGGAGCCTTTAGTTTCCTGATAATCTCTTTGAATCTGCTTCATGAATTTAGGTTTTTTCTGAATTCTTCATTAAATTTTTCTCTCCATTTGTGTTCCTCCATTCTTCTGTCTGTGTCTTCTTGAGAGGTGCCCAGCCCTTCTTTTATTAATCTACTTATCTCTTGTTTAATTTGAATTAATATTTCAGTTTTGGTCCCACTTACGAAGTCCTGAAGATATCTCTTTATGTCCACTAATGCTGTGTTTGATGTTGCATTTTTGCTGTCCTCAATCTCTTTTGTATTTACCTCTCCTGGATCAATGTTCTCAGGGTTGGGGGCTGGGAGTTTTTTCTTATTTCTCCCTTTAGTCATGTTTTTGGTTCCTTCCATACAAGTGTACAGTGTAATGCCCAGACCCTTTTCTTGTTGGTTACAGCTCCTCTAGAGGGTGCAGGCTAAGAGCTTTAGCCCTCTTCAATAGGTTATCAGAGATTAGAGTTCACCCACGGGCAGTGTGTGCTAGCTCCTCCCTTTTGGGCCAGTCAACCTTTGCAGGCCTTCATTGCATCAGTGTGCACTGATCTCAGGGAAGTAATACTGTAGCGACTCACTGGGTCCCCACCAGGGGCACAGCCTAAACCAAGCAGATTCCACCAATCTGATTGGCAAGGGGAGCAACCAGCTGAAGCCACTTCTTTATGGAGTTAGGGCTGTCCTGCCCAAATCCAAAATGTCGTCCAGTCTGTTTCCCCTTTCCCGTGGGAGGGTCTTATTCCCATCACTCACCGTGTCCCTGAGAACTGCTGGGCTCCCTGACCTCCGACTTCAGTGCGGCTGTGGTGGGAATTCACGGTGCCTCTGGGTGGGTTGCGTGCAGGGCCAGTCCGGGTGAGCTGCACGCAGGGCTGTTCAGCTCCGCGCTCCGGTGGCTCAAGCCAGTCACTTCGGTGTGGATTGCTTGTTCAGTTCAGGCAGGGATTCAGGCGGCTCAAGGAGGGTGCCGTGCTCGCTGATCTTATCTTCACTAATAGTAGCCCCAGGACCTCATAATCGAGTGGTTTTTTGCACTTTAGTTTCTTAGTGGGTTGGGAGAGTCTCTCTCTCTCTGTTTGGGTCTCTCCAGGGTGTTTTATTCTGGAATTTGAGCTGTCTCTCTCAGAGAGGGTCTGTCTCCTGCTACCTACCAGTCCGCCATCTTGTCTCCCCCCCCAGCCCCAAAATCTATGGAGATAATTATATAGTTTTCTTCTTAGAGCTATTAATATGATGAATATATATATATATATATATATATATAATTTGGAATTGAACTGGTGACCTCAACATTTCTGAATTTACTGTAATTTCTCTGTAATCTTATTTGATAGTTTTGATTTTTCTGGAATATTATGTAAATTAAATCACAAAGAATCTAGCATTTGAATCTGGCTTCTTTCACTTAGTGTAACATTTCTGAAATTCCCCATGTTGCATATATCAGTACTTCATTCCTTTTGTAGGGGAGTAGTACTCAATTATATGGTTATAACCTTATCCAGGTACTTATTAGGGTGGACATTTGGGTTACTGTTTATTATGATTACGAACCAGTTTTCTATAAACATTGATGCAGAGACATTTGTGTGGGCATATGCTACCATTTCTCTTGGGTAACTACTTGCTGGTTCATATAGTCAGTGCAAATTTATTAGCTAAAAAATGTTGAGCTGTTTTTCAGAGTGAGTATATCTTTTTTCCACTCCCATATGCAAGGGAGGTGCATTTCAGTTGCTCCACATTCTTGTCAGCAGTTGATGCTATCGGGTATGCTATCTTCTAGACACCTTACATGCTTTACATGGTGGCTCCTGAGTTTAGTTTGCATTTTCCTTTTGACTAATGACGTCGAACATCTTTTCATGTGTTGATCTGATACATACATAAATATATGGAAAATGTCAAGATTAATGATATATATGTAATGTCCTTTGATATAGTCTTGATAAAATTTTTTTGGCCTATAAACCAAAGGAAAGTCTCTTCCCCTATCAACTTTCTGTTCTTGCTGGTACTGGTGCATCTGTACTTCCATTGTGTGCAAATTCATCTTGGTGTCAACTTGCCTGAAGACCCCTGGACAGGTGACTGGCTCATGAGTGGTGGACTCATACGCTGATTAACCCACTTAAATCCACAGCTGAATGTGTTAGGAAGGAGGGCCACTTTTGGAAGAGGGAGTCTTTGGATTATGCCCTCCCTGTGGAGGGCATATTTCTCCCTGGCACTCTGTTCCTGTGTTTTCCTTCCAGGATGCTGAGAAATGAGCAGCTTTGTTCTACAACACCTTTCTGTCTTCATGGTCGTCTTGGAGTCAGTCGTGCAGGGACTCAAGCCTCTGAAACAGTCGAATAAACCATTTTTTTCCTTTAAGTTATATGTGTCAGGCATTTTGTTACAGCAGAGACCATGTGACATTCGGCGGTTAGCTTCACGTTGCCTTTATAGGGAAATTGGATTCTGTTCTTGTTCAATTTGGTTTGTGACCAGAATCTTAGAAAGAATTAAGTTTGTGAACTGAGGCACCACACTGTATTTCCTTGTTCTCTGCAGTAACATTTCTGAATATTTAGCACAGCGTGTTCCAAATGGCTCCTAACCTTTGTAATCCTCCATTTGGTCTCCCTGCCTCCTAGTTTTTCCCCACCCTTGACAAAGCCTTTTCTAACGTTTTTCCTGGATACTTTCTCTGACATCGAATTTGTTGGCACATACACGGTGCGGTGCAGTAGTAACATACTCGCCTCCTGCAGTGAGGGTCACATTGGGAGCAAAACACGGGTGGAGGAGGAGGCACCTACGGTCCAGGTCTTTCTCACCCGGTACCTTTCCCTTGTGGCAGAACTGGAAGACACAAATGAACAGGAAGAAGAAAAGGAAGAAAAAGCCAACTGCCTGGGCGCAGGAGACTAAGTGTGTTGGAGAAAGTCCCAAGTCGGAGGGGACACCGTTAGGTTTCTAGAGCCAGCAAGCAATGGCTGGTCACTACAGATGTTTGCTTGGAGGCTGGTTAGGCCACAGGGGGTCTTTTGTGGACTGATCATTCAATCTCACTCAAGAATCCACACAATGAGATTAAAAAACAACCAATGGAGTGAAACCAGGCTGGGGAACTGCACGCCACACTCTCGATGGGTTTAGCTGCCTCCTCTGAAGGAGCAACAGGTGAAGGCAGCGTTCTGGAGCCCCGTCCTCCCAGCGTAACACGGGATCACCTGGTGCTAATTAGTAACAAACAGGCCTGCTGCCTGCCCAAGGCGGCCAGCTGCTGTTATTAGCTGCTGGGAAATGAGCTGACTTCACGTCAACAGCTATGTTTCTGTGTTTTCCATCGTACTGAAGTGAGCTGGTTTTAAGTTTGAGAGAATCCTGGCAGGTTACCCTGTGGCATCACCATCATCAGAAAAAAAATTCATTCCCACTCCAGCTCATGAAATATTAGTGAAGACCTGCAATTACAGACTTCCGTACAAACAGACCAAAAATCAGATCAAAACTATGTTTTCATATGAAACAGAAGTCCGGGCAACATTTAGTAGCTAATGGCATTTAGTGGCAGGGCTAGACTGCCTGTGTGCACAAGTATGAATTTCCAGCATTTACACCGTGCCTCTGAGCTGTAACGCTGGCCCTCACTGCTTTTCTAGTGGCAGTCAATGCAAGTTTAAGAGTAACAAAAGATTGTTTTGAGTTATAATCACCTCCAGGTGCTGCTCACCCGTCTCATCATCTTTCAGAAAACCTGTTAACCATGTTACTCTGCTGCGGTGGCTTACAATGGAAATCTTGACACCTTTGTTTATATAGCTGTTACCAAATTGGTAAGCCACTAGAGGTTTTAAGCTAATGACAGTTTTAAGACTATAATAGTTGGGCCTTTTGCTTCTTTTCTGCTGTTACTAAATGAATATATGGAATAACTCAATTTTTTCAATTGCCTTTTGGGAAATATTCAGACGTAGTAAGTCTACGGTCTGTAGGAAATCAGTATATTATGCATGTTTTTAACTTGTTTGTTTTAAAATAGCAACCAAGAATAATAAAAAAAAAATTGTAAGGAGCAATGGAAACCTTTATTACATGCTTCTCTGTCCCAGGAAACAACAGAAATTTCTTATGGGGGCTGCACTTGGGGCATCTCTGAAAGTATTGAGCGTTTATTAAAATCTTTGTCAAGCTGCTTTTGGGCTTTTCAGTTGCTCCAGATTGTGTCAGGCAGTCATTTACAGTCTGCATAAGAATTTCTGTCATATTTTTAGGATTCCTCAGCAAGGAAGACTCCCTGACGAGATTTCAGAGCAATCATTGCAAATGGTAGAAAAGACTAGCAAAATACTTGCATTAGAAAAAAATTAATGTCTAAAATTGAACATGTACTTTTTATGGATAAACCTTTTCAGTGTGGTAGGCAGTGTCTGTTACTGCCTGTCCAGCTGTTCTAGAAACTGAAATCTTCAATTTCTCCCACTTTTAACTCACAGCGAAACCAAATGAAGCCTACATCTCCTAGAAGGTCTTTCCTGGGTTCGACCTCTTCGGTCTGGATTTTGACAGAAGTCTCCAAATCAATCATTCCACCTCAATTTTTGCTTTGGCTATTGAGAAAAAAGGGTAAAATTCTGGCAAGAGCTATATGGACATTATTTAAGTCCTTCTCCATCTTCAGTCTCTTGTGCTCCTCTCTCTGACGCAGCATGTGGTGGGGAGGATGATGGCTTTGGGGGCGGACATACTGTTTAGCAAATACCCTTGACTGTGGAGAGCTGAAAAGGTGAGGCCAAACGGCAGGGGACCAGGCTACTTGATGCTGCTCTGCTTGGTCTCTGCAGCAGGAGAGGAAGCTTCCAGATTGCTGGGTGGTCTGAGTTAGGTCACCAGGGTTAGAGAGCTGGCAAAAGCTGTGGACTGAAACCAGGCAGGAATAGAGTTGCTTTCTGTAGGTCCTCGAGGTCTCTAAGGGACCTAGCTGTTGAGGAAGAAAGCCAGGTAGGGTGTGGATGTAGCCTCTATAAAATTATAATTAACTTTAATGTTCAAGATTCTCCCGAGTGCTGGGATTATAGGCATGTACCACCACACCCAGATTCAGAATGGTTTAAAAAGAAACCTACATTAAATATTGGTGACATGCTTTCTTTCACAGTGCTTCCTTCACTATGACGCGAGTGCTGAGTCGTGCCTGCTGGGCATGGTCTCTTTACACCTGAGCTATAGCCCTAACTCTTAGCTACAGCCCTAACTCTTAGCTACAGCCCTAACTCTCCCCGCCTTTTTGTGTCTTCTTTCATTGCTGGGGAGATTCAGCCACGCATTGAGGTCATATAGTACGTTTGTGAAATATTACAAATGTTAACCAAAAGACATATTTATATGTGCCCATAATACATATCTATATAAACATACATGCCCCCACACATGTACAAGAGTGTGTCTGATTAATAAATTAACCTGCCCATTTGAGTTAGAGGAAATAAATTTAACTGTCAATATATGAACTAATCCATTTAATCCCTGGGACAAGATATAAAAGTCATTTGGATTAGACCCAGGGCCTTGTGCATATTCTGCTAGCGAACTACATCTTTAGGCCTTTTAATTTTATTTTTAAAACCCTGAGGTAAGTTTTCCCTAGGTTGCCCAGACTAGCTTCAAATTTGCAATCCTCCTGCCTCAGAGGAGTAGCTAGGATGACAGGTGTGTACTATTCTCCCCAGACTATTTTTATATTTTAAAAGCTCTTTTCTTCATTTTCCTAGACATAGGCATGATTTAACAGTCAGGATAATGGTCCAGTGCAAATACTGTAATTATGAATATGCAGTGAAACGCATCCACGTGCACTGTCCCCTGGACACACCCATCAGATGATGCCAAGTGACGGCCAGGACATGGTGCAACCAGATTTTTTTTTTACATTGCTGTTGACAGGAATGTAAATAAGCATCACCCTCTCGAACCTTCCAGTCTTGGGTATGTAAGTCCCAGAAAAGCTTCACCAGAAACTTGCACTGGAACACTCCCAGATGTGCTACACGTAATGGATTACAACTACTCACACACTCATGTTTAGCAGAACGGATAAACGATGGTACATCCCTACAGTGGACCGCTCTTCAGCAACAAGAATGAGAGATCCACAGTGACCTCAATGCGTGGCTCAATCTCCCCAGCAATGAAAGAAGACACAAAAAGGCGGGGAGAGTCAGGGCTGTAGCTGAGGTGTAAGAGACCATGCTCAGCAGGCATGATGCCATGAGCTTTGCCCTGGCACTAAAAAAAAAGTCAAAAGGTATATACTCTATGATTCTATTTAAAGAAAACTCAAAGCCCAGCAAAGTGCTTCTATGCTATTAGGAGTCAGAACAGTGCTTGCCTGGTGAGGAGGCTGCCACTGCTTGATGCGAGCACTGTTTCCATAGATGTCTTCAGTTTGTAAAAATGTATTAAGCCATATGTGCACATTTCTATGTGTATGTTTTCTTAGAAATTCAAATGAGAACAGGTAAGGCTGGAAGGCAACATAACAGAGGGGTGGAAGAAGGGCTTAACAAAGACCAGCATGTCTGCAGCATGCCAGGACGTCCACTTCCAGGAGCCTCACAGGGCCAAGAAGGCCACTGAACAGCGAGGGGCCTCAGAGGTGCCCCAGCTCTGAGCGTGTACGCTGAGGACTCCAGATACTCGATTGTTTGTTTTTAAAAATATTTTCCTCTTTGTGATTTACCCCTTCGACCAACTGTTTTCCTTGTCCTTATAATGTTTTTAATTGCTGGGTCAAAGAGCTACAAAACACGATGGAGGAAGAAAACTCAAAACACGCTTCTATGTTTCAGTCACCAGCACACTGGGAAAAATGAAAGTAGTGATCTGACCCTAATACATACTTCCCAGATGCTTTGTTTCACAGTTTTTCAAATACTGAGTATGTGCTAAGACTTTGACGACTATCAGGAGGATCTGCTCAGACATGACCTGATTATAAACTTAGGGGAAAAAGGTTAAAGCTATGACTCACTCCCGTTTGTCTTCTGAGAGACTCCCTGCAGCCCAGACCACAAGTCCTTCCTAAACACCACTGGGACACTCGGGCCAAGAGGGTGGGCTAGACAGTCTCTGCCAAGAGACTAATGTCTAATGTCTCCATGAGAGACACAGACCAAATCACTAAGGAAACATCAGAGAAGTTGAGGTCTGAGAAGTGCTCTGAAGAGGCAGGTGGTGAGGGGAGGCCCCTATTACAGTTAGCAGTGGAAGGGGTCTCAGAGGCAGTGGCACCCAGGAAGTGGAGGCAGGCTTCCACTGACAGGAACCGGAAACACAGAGCAGACTGTAGCGTCTGAGAACATTCTGGAAATGTAGTAGAGGAAGAAGAGATGGAGGGCTCTGAGGACATATTAGGGTGATAACGCTGAATGGGCTGAAGGCCTCTGGGACCAGAGGTTGAGGGACAAGAGTGGTGAGTGAGAGGGAAGGGAGGTTCAGGTCACAGGCGGGCTTGAGCATGAGGTTTGCAAGAAGGTGCAGGTAGTATCGGCTGGCTCCAGAGGGTGACCGTGTAGGTGAGGCTCCGGCGTGGTGGTGGAGGAGTACACAGCTGCAGCTGGGAGGCCGAGTGTGGCTCAGGTGAGTGGTGAGTGTTTGAGGAGTCAGGGACCAGGCTGGGAAGGAAATGACTGCCTGTGTGCTGGAAACTCCATCTATGGGACCGTGACCCGAGGGCAAGCTGATGACGGAAAGGAACAATACCCAGTACCCAGTACTCAGCTGGAGGTTTTTTAATGCAGCAAAAATATGCCTAATATGAAATTTACCAAGTCTATAGCTTAGTGGCATTAAGTGCATTCACATTGTTCTGTAACTGTGATGCAGAGAAACCATCAGCTCTGGGACTCTTAATCTTACAGAGTGGAAACACTAAACCCACTAAACAGAACTCTTTACTTCCCTCCTTTTCTACCACTCGACTTTCTGGCTATAAATTTATAATTATTCCAGCTATTTCATATAAGTGAAATCTCCTACTTTTTGTCCTTTTTACCCCCGTATGTCACTCAGCATAACGTCCTCAAGGTTTGCCCATCTTGTAGTATGTGTCAGTATTTTTAGGAGGTTGGGATTTGGGGGAAGAAATGGTTTAGAAGTGGTAACAGCAAAGATACAGCTGCCTCACTTCTAAGTTCAGGTATCAATCGAGGCCAGACACGGTGCTGCACACCTGCAGTCTCAGCACTTAGGGAGGCAGAGGCAGGAGGATCACTGCAAGTTCTAAGCCAGGGGCTACACAGTGAATTCAAGACCAGCCTGCACTGTATAGTGAGACCATGTCTCAAAAACCAAAAACCAAAACAATAAAAAGGAAGTCAGTAGAGGAACTTCAATGACCAAGATCTTGGAGAAGAAGATTCTCAGCGGGAGAGGTTGGGAGAGGGGTGTGAAGAGACTGTGAAAGGCTAGGGCACTGCTGTGGTAGACAAAATAGCAGAAAGCAGCTGTGGTGGGGTGGCGGGGTGTCCCTGGAAATCAAATCAGGATACAGATATGCATCTTCATGTCACTGGAGTCAGAGGGCCTGAATGGGAATGTGGGGTTTATTTGGAGGAATCCTACAAATATTGGGTGTAGCTTGCACCTCATAGCTGGTTCCTACAGAAGAACTGTTGGAAAACAATGAGCAACTGATGAACCATATCAAGCAGTCTGGGTGTGACCTGGGCTGTACGGAGAAGAACACGGTGTGAAGCTGGAAGTGTCCTCTGCCACTGTCAGGTCTGGACCAGATTACCTCACCTCATGTGTACTATTCAGCACCTTGAGTTTTGTGTAAAGCACTGTATTAAATGAGAGAAGGTATGTGAAAACCAACTCACTGAAAACTAAGTGTTCTCCTAATGCCATTATTACTATTTTAACTTAGTGCTTACTGATATTCAACGTAAACAGTAAGCTGAATGATATGGAAAAACCTTGTTCATACAGGCCAAGTGTCCCTTCTCCCCACATCCAAACTCTAAAATGCTCCAAACTCTGAAACGTTTTGAGCAATAACATACCATAAGTGGAAAGTCCTGCACCTGACAGTAAAAGATGCAGATGCACTAAAAATACTGCAAATAATTGCTTTCGGTCTATGTGTGAAATATGTGCATGGGATAGAAACAGATTTCCTGCTTAGGCTTGGGTCTCCTCTCCAAGATACTGCACTATGTACATGCACACATTCCAAAAGCTGGAAAAAGTTAAAAACCTGAAACACTTTTGGCACCAAGCATTTCTAGTAAGGGATACTTAATTTATGTTGTTTTAAGATTTAAAAAAAACAACGGAACCTGTACCTTTACAGCCATATGCAGTAGAGTAAACAGCAGGGGACCCTGCATTTGTACACGCTCCAATATCTGACACAGTGACAATTCACAAACCTGGAAGTAACCCAAATATGCCTTTGAGAGCTTTCAGGCAGTGACAAAAATAGCCCTGAGAAGCTGAGGAGGAAAACACTAGGGAAAAGGGATGTCAATCTGAGCAATGTCAGTGTGCCAAGCCACAGTGCTTTTTGCAGAGTGGGAGGCTCTAGGAAACCCATTGGGTGGGGTGAACAGTAGTGAATGGTCTAGTGTGTGTTTACTGTCTCTTCCCCGTCAGGAGGCATTCTGGGCCTGGGGTCTCCTGTCTGCAAACTGGGGCAGGCAAGATTATCATCAAGGTTTCCTTATTCTAAATGCTGTCTTTACATGCTACAACGTGGTGGAACAGTGGAAAGACACTAAGTGAAATAAGCCAGTTATTGTCATACAGATTTAATGTAATTCTGATCAAAATTCCAAATAGCGTATTTCACAGAATTAGAGAAAACAAATCTGAAATTCATCTGGAACCAGAAGAAACCTAGAATAGCAAAGGCAATCCTGGGCAACAAAGGCAAGACAGAGGGCATCAAAACTGAAATTATACAAAAAAGCTACTGTGATAAAAACAGTGTGGTTTATTGTTGTTAATATGAGTTTGTAGCCCATAATAAATTATTACCTTTTTATTTAAAAAAACAAAACAAAACAAAAAAACAGTGTGGTACTGGCCAAAAAACCAGAAACGAAGATCAATGGAACAAATTAGAAGATGAAGAAACTCCAGACATACTAAACCACTGTATCTTTGTCAAAGGTGCCAAACACATTCACTGGAAGAAAGACAGCCTCTTTAATAAATGGCGCTGGAAAAAACTGGCTCTGCATATGCTAATGATTAAAATTGGACCCAGATCTTTCACCATGCACTAAGCCAAATTCAGAATGGATCAAAGATCAAAATATTAAAACAGAAACATTAAATCTGCTGAAAGAATAGGTGCCTTTGTTACTTTTCTCTTGTTGCTGAGACAAAATAACTAACACCCAAAATGCAGGCAAGAAAGATTTCACTGTTTGTGGAGGTTTCAGTCCATAATCAGCTGGCTCCAAGGCAGGGTGGCACGGCACTGGGGCAACATTTCAAGGCAGCAGCCTTGAGAAGGGAGGAAGAGAAAGCCTCTTTGTCTCCCTTGTATTGTATGCAGGCCACCCCCAGCCCCTACGGCAATGTAGCGCTCACAAAATCTCCGTGCCCTCCTCTTGCACAGGATGAGGATATTTACAAAGTGAGGATCCTGGCTCCCTGCTGAGTCTCTTAATTAAACTTTTAAATTTCTCAAGTTGATGCAATGTATCAACCATAAATAGGTAAAACTCTTTATGACATTGGTGTGAGCATAGACTTAATGAATAAAACTGGGATAGCACAGGAACTATCACAAAGTATCAACAACTGGGATCTCATCTTATTAAAAAGCTTTTGCACAGCAAGAGAAACAACTAAGAGTGAAAAGACAACATACAGTATGGGAAAAAATATTTGCCAACTATTCCTCAGGCAAAAGATTACTATGGAGGCTATATAAAGAACTCAAAGAAATCAGGCCTCCCAAATTTAAAGACCCAACCCAAAAATCGGCACCTGAGATGAATATACACTTCTCAAATGAAGAAATACAAACGGCAAATAAATGTATGAAAAAATGTTCAGCGTCACCAGTCACTTGACAAATACAAATTAAAACAGTGACATTACAACTCACCTTGGAAAGAATGGATATTAGCAAGAAATCAACCAATAACAATGCTAGAGGGGCGGTGGGGAAAAAGGAACCCTTCTCTACTGTTGGTAGAAGTGTAGACTGGTGCAACCACTGGAAATCAATGTGGTGATTCCTCAAAAAACTAGAATTGGAGGTCCCATTTGACCCAGTTGTTCTCCTTCTGGAAGTATTAAAAACATCAGACCACAGTGATATATGTGCACCTATGTTTATAGCAGCACACTTTGTAATAGCTAGAACTTGGAAACAACCTAAATGCCCATCAACTGAAGAATGGATAAACAGATGTATTTTTATGCAGTGGAGTACTACTCAGCCATAGAGGATAAACCTGAGACATTTATAGTAAATGAATTCAACTAGAGACTATACTCATAAGTGAAATAAATCAGACTCACATGTGAGAACATCATATTGTCTCCCTAGTGTGAGAAGCTGACAGAAATAATATATGTACATATGTATATATATTTGATATACATAAAAGATAGTTAAAATAGTTATACTACTAATTTTTCTTAGTTCACTGAAAAGAAATGTTTGTGCTAAAATTGTTTGGACAATTAAATGCAGATATCTTATACTCTGAGTAATTAAAGGATAACAATATGCAATATATGAATCATTGTTACTCTCTAATGATCTTGTTTTGAAATTTTGTTTTATACCTTTTATCTTGAAAATAAAAGAAGCAAGTTATTGCTAGACATACACTGTAAGACTCTATCTATATAAATATCCAGAACAGGCAAGTCTGTAGAAATAGAAAGTCAGTAAAATGGTTATTAAATGGTGTGAGTGTGAGTGTGTGTGTGGTCCTGAGCTTTGTGCATGCTAGGCAAATACTCTAACAGTGAGCTATGCCCCCAGCCTGATTTCTGGTATTTTAATTTACTCTTGAGGCAGCCAAGTGGCTTGGAATGAGCATGAACAGGAGCACAGGATGTGACTTCAGGTGTGTATCAACTCAGTGACCACACAAAAAGTACCTGCCTCTTCCGAGTTGCTGTTGGTTGAGCCACTCATTCTTTCTCTTCTGTGAAGTAAACTTAGGCACATCAGAAAAGAAGGGAAAATATTCAGTGAAGAAGGCAAAAAGACAGTGGAGAACAGCAGAGGCCGTTGCTGGTAGGGTGGGAGGTGTGGCAGACACAGCGGGCACACGGGCACATGGTGATGGGAGAAGGGACACCGGGATGTCACACAGTATCAGCACCACGCGGCTTCGCTCGCTGCAGTGTGGGGAGGAGCAGCCCAGCTCCTGAAGAAAATGCTACACCAAGCTCAGGACGATGTCCGGTTCCTGGTATTTAGTAGGTATTTTGCTATGGTTTGGATAAAAGATGCCCCCGAAAGGCATATACGTTCAGAAGGGGAGCTTTTGGGAGGTAATAAAACCAGGAGCACTAGCTCATCAATGGATCAATCAGCACACAGCTGAATGTGCTGTGAGGCGGTGGAGGCCTGGTGGGAGGGAGTCAGTCATGAGGGGCACTGCTTTGAAAGGTGTATCCTGTCCCTGCCTGCCTCCTTCCTCTCTCTTTGTGCTCTCTCTGCTTCCTGGCTGTGATCAGTTGAGTAGCTGCGTCACTGCCTCCTTTCCCCTCCACGAGGATGTTTCTTTTTTCTTTTTGGTACTGGGGATCGAACTCATGACCTTGCACTTGCCAGGCTGGCGCTTACACCACTGAGCTAAATCCTCAGCCCAACCACCATGATGTTTCTGCTTTGAACCCAGCTGACCATGTACTGAAACATAGGAAATCACAGGCCACAATAAACCCTTCTTCCTTCAAGCTATGTATGTCAGGTATTTTGTTCAAGCAACAGAAAGCTGACTAATACACATTCTAACGGCTGTATTTGAAAAAAAGCGTGATGAGGAGCAGTGGTGCGGAGTGTGTGGGCGAACGGGGTACCAGAGCCGGGCTACTCGGCCCATGTCCTCTATCCTGCAGCGCTGGCCAGGCGTCCGCTGCCTGCTTGGGACGTTGCCGCTGGGCAGATGCACCTCCAGAGCCAGGTAATTAGCACCATGGAGCCTCCGGTGTCCAACAGCCCGACACCCAATACAAGGGACTCTCCAGCAACAACAGAAACTGTCCTTCTCCGATGCAGACGGGGCAGCCACAGATGACAGCAAAACCAACCTCATCGTCAACTATATACCCCAAAATACGACCCAAGAGGAATTCAGGAGTCTCTTTGGTAGCATTGGTGAAATAGAATCTTGCAAACTCGTGAGACACAAAATTACAGGACAGAGTTTAGGGTATGGATTGGTTAATCATACTGATCCAAAGGATGCAGAGAAAGCCATCAACACTTAAATGGACTCAGACTCCGGACCAAAACCATGAAGGTCTCATGTGCGCGGCCAATCTCAGCCTCGGTCAGGGACGCCACCCTCTCTGTGAGTGGTCTTTCCAGAACCATGACCCACAAGGAACGTGAGTAACTTTTCTCACAGTATGGCCGGATCATCACCTCACGAATCCTGGTTGATCGCTGTGAAGTTTGCCAACAACCCCAGCCCGGCCCTGCGCTCCCAGCTGTACCGGCCCCCCAGCCGGCACCACCCTGGCCCACTCCACCATCAGGTCACAGGTTCAGGCTGGACAATCTGCCTGACATGACCTAGGTGTAAAGAGGTTCTCCCGGGTCACCACTGATGGGATGACGAGGCTTGGGGAACAAACATCCCTGGCCACACAGGACACGCTGGGGTATCTTCGTCTACAACCTGTTTCGATTCTGACCAGTGTCCTCTGGCAGCTTCACTGCCCTTTGCTGCACTGAACAGCGTCAAGGTTATCCGTGGCTTCAGCACCAACAAGTGCAAGGGATTTGGCTTTGTTACCACGACCAGCTATGACGAGGCAGCCGTGGCCACTGCCAGCCTCAGCGGGTATCGCCTGGGAGACAAGGCTGCCAGCTTCCTTTAAAACCAGTAAGGCCCGCAAGTCCTGAAATTCCCATCCTTACTTATTAAAAAAAAAAAAAAAAAAAAAAATATATATATATATATATATATGTACACATACACACACACACAACAAAACACACACGTGCACACACACATACACAAAGAAAGAGAAACAAACTTAAGGCTTATGTTCAACCACGGACTTCATAAGCCAATGTTGCCTGAGTATTGAAATACTGGATAACCCTGAGGTGTACCAGGAAAGGATTTTATAATGCTTAGAAAAAAAGAAAAAAATACCTTTGATGCAGTGAATGTTCTTTCATAGCTGTTGTTGAAAATAATATACGTAGATAGTGATGTGCAGGGATTTTTACCCAGCCAACTAACTTTACTACCTTCCTTGAGGGTGGGTCTTTTTTAAGATGAGCATTCGCTCATTTGAAGAAGAAGAAAAACAAAAAACAAAATGACAATAATAAAAACAATTTTTACAAAATAATGGGATTCAAAGAAAGAAAAAAAGATTTTTTTTTCAAAATGTTGATCCAATCAGATTGGTAAAAAAAACCCATACAAATTAAAGAGGAACAATAAAAATTGCAAAAACAAAAAAACTTTTGTTTTGCAAACTTTTGTATTTTCCCTCTTTCCTTTTATATCATGTGAACAGTCTTCTGTTAGGGGATGGGGCAAGGGAGATACCTGATGACATTAACAATTTAATAACATTAACATTGTTGCCAAAGAGGTGGTCTCTTTGCTGAAAATCGGTTTCAAGAAAAATCTATTTTTATAAAATATAAAGAATTTTTACAAGACAATCTGGATTTAAGAAAAAATATTCTGACTAGTTAATTTAAGGGAAATTGACAACTTTGTCGTGTTCATACTGCACTGGTAACTTTTTAGAGATCAAGATGTGTGCTTTAAACTGGATTTGTAGACTATTTTTTGAAGGATAGCCTATAAACACATGATCTTCATATCTTTTCATAGCATGTAATAATAATAATAATAATAAAAAATATTAATTACTAGGGGAAACGATTGTTTGTTCTACCCAAGTTACCACAGTTCCCCACAGTCAAAACCCAAAAGCAAGGAGATGAGTTGAAAAACAGTTTTTTTAAAGCCATCAGTATAAGATGTCAGCAGAACAAAAAATTAAAAAGATTAATTTTCTTTTTAATGTAAAAATTCCTTAGTTTGAGCAGTAGGTGATACAAAATTATTTACATATCTTAGTATCATAGTTAAATGTAATGTGTTTAGGAGAGGAAAAAAAAGATACATTTGCTTTAAATTCATTAAGCAATTTTCAGATTTACTTTGTAGGCCGTGCTGATAGAATTGGGCTGCGTTGGTACATTTGAAACACTATTTATGTTGCTTGAAACATTTATTTAATAGCAGATGTGATGACACCTATGGCCAAGATCAAATATAGCTATATCGGCTAGACTACTTATTTGTCTACTTAAACTATGGGAAGAAGCATATTATTGTGTCATTCTGTTGTGTGAAAATGTGGATATATATATTATATACATAATATATATGTATATATATAAAGTGTTTTTTCTTTGAGTTAATTTATTATAAGTTGTAACACTTGGTTGCTTTTATTTGTATGTCCTAAAGTGTTTTCTTATGATATTTAAGTGACAGTTAAGTATCGAGGTAACTTGTGTAGAACTATTGTTTGATATATTGTCATGTTTATTGTGAATATTGTTTCTTACTGCACAGTAGAAAAATAAAAGCAACTGGGTCTTTATCTTAACATAATTCAGATTGGGAAAAACGAAACAGAGCTAAGGGAACAAACTGAGTGTGGGGGCACTCTCCACGTCCGGGGCACTCTCCACGTCCAGGGCACTGATCGTTTCAGTATGTTTTGCTTTGTATGGTTATACATTTAAAACAAAAATGAAACAAAAAAATGCAAGAGGTCATGCTCTTCCCTGGGTAACAGAAATGGTTACTTGCTATGCATAATCTAGTTGGTAGTTAAATTTGCTATTGCTTTTCTTGTCTTGTTATATAAAATCTTTTCAATACAAGTTTAGTCTTAATGGTAACAAAACTATATGGTTATTAATGTAAAAAAAAAGAAAAAGAGAGAAAAAGAATCATGAAAACACTTCCCCTGAATATCATGTTACTGTGGAAAATTCACATAAAAATGAGTCATGTTATGTAGCATTTCGTCATTTTTCTTTATAGACACAAGTCAGTTCAAAGATCAGCAACACAAGATCTTTCCTTAGTGAAAAACACTTGAAGTGCTCACAGGTCTACAGAACAGATTTGTAATCTTCCCTGCATTCACTGGTGGAGAAATGAGTTCTCACAGCGCACAGGAGAGATGGCAATGCAAGAAGCTTAACTAATTACTTAATTCCTTACTAGAGACGACCATGAATAAGTGCCACTAATGCCACCTAAGACCTTAC
>PVJX010037213.1:0-17099 GCA_004027295.1 Dolichotis patagonum
TGACATCACCATGTCCTACTGTGACACAATAACGCCCAATTGTGACATCGCATGCTGCCAATTTGACATCACAATTCACAATTAAGATCTCACAATTCTCATCATGACATTTAAATTGTCTTATAACATCAGAATTACCAATTGTGACACCACAATGATGGACATGACATCATGGTATCACATTACAGCATCATGCTATGCCTTTGTGACATCATAATGCCCTATTGTGACATGTGTTCAGTTGTGACCTCGCAACTCCCATCGTGACATTAAAATTTTCATTTGTGACCTCGTGATTGCCCTCTGTGACATCACAATGGCCCACTGTGATATCACCAGGACCATTGTGACATCACAGTGCCCCACCATGATATCACAATATTGTATGGTCACCCAATAATGCCATATTGTGACCTCATGCTGCCCAAATGGAACATCACCATTATCCATGATAGGCAATCTACTCCCCAATTATGAGCTCATGTTGCCTATTTATACCAGCATAATTAATCTTTTTGACATCACATGCCCAATTGCAACATCACAGTGACATGTTATGACATCACGGTTCCACATTATGGCATTACAATAAGCAATTGTGACACGATGCTGCCCTATTTTGACATTAGGAGAAGGGTACTTCTCGTGACTTGTCTATTCCCCATTATGACCAGATAATTCCCCATTGATGTTACAGTTTTCTTTTGTGACATGATAAACTCACAGTGTGGCACAAGTGCCCATGATGACATCAGAGTCTCCATTATTGCATCAAAATTCCCCTTTTTCACAGGCTAATGCTTCACTGTCACATCAAGTTGTGGTGACACTAGCTTGGCCCACTGTAACATCATCATTTCTAGTGTGACTCCACAATTAACCTATTATGAACTCACATTTCCCTCACTAGAGCAGCACAATCAACATTTATGTTACTACAATACCCCACTGTGACAACATAGTTGCACATTATGACATCACTGTTCAAATTATGGTATCGAAATATCCCATTGTGACATCATCATGCCTCATGGTGACTTCACACATCCTATTGTGGTATCACAACACCTCGTTGTGACAGCATAGTGATCCATATGACTTCAGAATTCCCCATCATGATATCATAATCATCCATTACAGCATCACATTTAACCCATGTGACATTACATTTCTTCAGTGATAAAAAGTAGATGCATCATTGTGGCACAACAACACTCCAATCTGACATCACAGCGTCCTTTTGTGATACCACTGTACCCCATGCGGACATACTTTTCAAGTATACTTGCAATTCCCCATTATGTTCTCCCATTGCCCCTGTTACCGTCTCAGTGTGCTCAACATACTATCATGCCATTCCTTTATGAAGTCACTATGCCCCACTGTGACCTCCAAATTCCCTTTTGTGATATCAAACATCCCATTATGATATCACAATTCTCTGATGTGCCATCAGAATACCCCCATTAGGATCTCACTGTTCCCCCATTCTGACTTGAAAAAGCCACATCATTAGCTCATAATTTCCATTTTGATCAGATAGTGCTCCATTAGGGCCCCATCACAACCTATGTTTACATTAATTATTATAAGAAGCTCTTTGAAGAAACCCTGCTACAATTCATACAGCTCCAGGCCCAGAAAATGTACTGGATTGAGAGTTCTAAGATTTATGTTTCTGCTTTTTTCTGCTAACAAATGCCTTCACTTGAATGAGGCATTTAAGAACTCTTTTCCAGTCTCAAGTTATTGGAAGTATTGTAATATTTTTATCTATGTCTTTTAATACTTGGTTCACACACACACAAAACCAGATGCCAGTTTGATATTTCTTTCCTTTTCCTTCCTTTCCTTTCTTTTCCTATTCCTGCTGTGACATCACCATGTCCTACTGTGACCTCATAACCCCCTATTGTGACCTCGTATACTGCCAATGTGACATCACAGTTCACAATAAAGATCTCACAATTCTCATCATGATATTTAAATTATCTTACAACATCACAATTGCCAAATGTGACATCATAATAATGGATATGACATCACGGTATCACATTATAGCATAATGCTAGGCCTTTGTGACATTATAATGCCCTATTGAGACATTTGTTCTATTGTGACCTCGCAACTCTCCTTTTGACTTTACAATTTCCCTTGGTGACATCACAATTGCCCACTGTGATATCACCAGGACCATTGTGACACCACAGTGAACCACGAACTAATCACAATGTTGTATTGTCACCCTAAAGTGCCATTTTGTGAACTCATGATGCCCAGTTGGAACATCACCATTCCCCATGAGAGCAAAACAACTCCCCAATGATGAGCTCATGTTGCATAATTATAGCAACACAATTAACATTTATGACATCACAATTCCCAACAGTGACATCACAGTGACATGTTATGACAACATAGTTCCACATTATGGCATTACAATAGCCATTGTAACACCACCCTGCCCTATTTTGACATCATGATACCCACATCAGGAATTCTCAATTCCCCATTATGAACAGACAATTCTGCATTGATATTACAGTTTTCTCTTGTGACCTCATAACTGCCCAGTGTGACACAAGTGCCCATGATGACATCAAAGGCCCCATTACAGCATCACAATTCCTTATTCTTTCACAGTAATATGATTCACTGTCACCTCAAGTTGCACTGTGCTGACACTCACTTGGCCCATTGTGACAGCATCATTTCTGGTGTGACACCACAATTACCCTATTATGACCTCACATTGCCCTCATTGGAGCAGCAAAAGCAAACTTTATGATACCACAATTCCCACTGTGATGACATAGATGCATATTATGATATCACTGTACCAAATATGGCCTCAAAATATCCCATTGTGACATCATCATGCCGTATTGTGACTTCACACATCGTATTGTGGTATCACACCACCACATTGTGACATCATAGTTCTCCATATGACTTAAGAATTCCCCATCATGATGTCATAATGATCCATTACAACATCACAATAAACCCCAGTGATATCACAGTTCTCCAGTGAAAGGAGTAGATGCATGATTGTGACAGAACAACACTCCACTGTGACATCACAGCCCCCTATAGTGACACCACTGTACCCCGTGATGAGACACTTTTCACTGTTACTTCATAATTCTCCATGGAGATCTCACATTGCCCTCATCATCATATCAGTGTCCTCATTAAGGTACCATGCCATTCATTTATGCTGTCACTATGCCCCACTCTGACCTCCAACTTCCCTATTGTGATATAAAATATCCCATCATGACATCACAATTCTCTCCTGTGCCATCAGGATACCCCAATTACGATTTCACTCTTCCCCCATTCTTACTTGATAAAGCGACTTCACTAGCTCATAATTTCAATTTTGATCAAATAATGCTCCATTAGGGCCCCATCACAACCTATGTTTATCTTTATTATGATTAGAAGATCTTCCAAGGCACCCTTCTACACTTCATACAGCTCCAAGCACCAAAAAAGTACTGGATTCAGAGTTCTAAGATATATGTTTCAAATTGTTTCTGCTAAAAAAGGCCTTCACTTGAATGTAACATTTGCTTTTTCAGGCA
Organism: Dolichotis patagonum; assembly: GCA_004027295.1. Classification (NCBI taxonomy): domain Eukaryota; kingdom Metazoa; phylum Chordata; class Mammalia; order Rodentia; family Caviidae; genus Dolichotis; species Dolichotis patagonum. Next base: position 3,591 of record PVJX010037213.1, read on the forward strand.
TTTGAGAGCTCTTTAACCGTCTCAATATATTGGAAAAATTGTAATTATTTTATCTATTTCCTTTAATACTAGGTTACACACACAAAACCAGATGTAAGTTTGATATTTTTTTCCTTTTCCTTGCTTTCCTTTATTTTACTACTCCTGCTGTGACATCAGCATGTCCTACTGTGACATCATAACACCCTATTGTAACCTCGTATACTGCCAATGTGACATCACAATTCAAAATTAAGATCTCACAATTCACAATTAAGATCTCACAATTCTCATTATGACATTTAAATTATCTTACAATATCACAATTGCCAATTGTGACACGACAATGATGGATATGACATCATGGTATCACATTTTGTCATAATATTATGCCTTTGTGACATCATAATGCAATATTAGGACGTGTGTTCTATTGTGACCTCGCGTCTCCCAGTATGACATTACAATTTTCCTTTGAGATATCATTTTGCCCACTGTGATATCACAATTGCCCACTGTGATATCACCAGTACAATTGTAACATCACACTGACCCAGTATGATATCAAAATCTTGTATTGTCACCCAATAATGCCATATTGTTACCTCATGATGCCAAGTTGGAACATCACAATTCCCTATTTTAGCAAAACTACTCCTAAATTATGAGCACATGTTGCCTAATTATAACAGCACATTTAAAATTTATGACAGAAAAATTCCCAACTGTGACATTGGAGTGACATGTTATGACATCATAGTTCCACATTACAGCATTATAGTACCCCGTTGTGACAGCACACTGCCCTATGTTGACTTGATGATACCCTCATCATGACTTGTCAATTCCCCATTATGACCAGAGAATTCTCTATGGATTTTAAAGTTTTCTTTTGTGACATCTTAACTGCCCAAATTGACACAAGTGCCCATTGTGACATCACAGTCCCCATTATTCCATCACAATTCCCCTTTATCACAGGGTAATGCTTCAATTTATCCTCAAGTTGCCCTGTGGTGACACTAGCTTGGCCCAATGTGACATCATCATTTCCGGTGTGACATCACAATTACCCTATTAGGATCTCACAGTGCCCTCATTAGAGCAGCACAATCAACATTTATGATACCACAATTCCCCATTGTGACAACACAGTTGCACATTATTACATCACTGTACCAAATATGGCATCAAAATATTAAATTGTGGAATCATCATGCCTCATTGCGACTTCACACATCCTATTGTGGAATCACAGCACCCCATTGCGACATCATACTTCTCCATATGACTTCAGAATTTCCCATCATGAAATCATGATCATCCATTACAGCATGACCATAAACCCTTGTCAAAACACAGTTCTCCTGTATTCAGTGTAGACGAAACCTTGTGACAGAACAACACTCCACTGTGACATCACAGCTACCTATTGTGATACCACTGTACCCCAGGATGCATGTTTTTCACTGTTACTTCACAATTCCCCATTATAATCTGATATTGGCCTCGTTATCATCTCAGTGTCCTCATTATGGTATCATGGCATTCCTTTATCCTGTCACTATGCCCCACTGTGACCTCCAAAGTCCCTATTGTGACATCAAATATCCCATTATGACATCAAAATTCTCTGCAGTGCCATCAGGCAACCCCCATTAGGATCTCACTCTTCCCCCATTCTGACATAATAAAGCCACATCATTAGATCATAATTTCCATTTTGAGCACATAATGCTCCAATAGTGCCACATCATCACCTATGTTTACCTTAATTATGATTAGAAGATCTACGAAGCACCCTAGAACCCTTCATGCAGCTCCAGGCCCACAAAAATACTTTATTCAGAGTTCTAAGATTTATGTTTCAATTTGTTTCTGCTAACAAATGAGTTTACTTGAATGTAACATTTGCTTTTTCAGGCATTTAAGAAATCTTTTCCACTCTCAGGCTTATGGAAAAATTGTAATTTTTTTCATCTATTTCTTTTAATACTAGGGTCACAGGCAGAAAAAAACCAGATGCAGTTTGACATTTCTTTCTTTTTCATTCCTTTCTTTTCCTTTTCCTGCTGTGACATCGCCATGTCCTACTGTGACATGATAACGCCCTTTTGTGACCACATATACTGCCTATGTGATATCACAATTCACAATTCACATCTCACAATTCTCATCATGACGTTTAAATTATCTTCCAACATCACAAATGACAATTGTGACCTCACAATAATGGATATGACATCATGGTATCACATTATAACATCATGCTATGCATTTGTGTCATCATAATGCCCTATTGTGACATGTGTTCTGTTTTAACATCGCAATTCGCATTACGACATTAAAATTTCCTTTGTGACATCATGATTGCCCACTGTGACATCACAATTGCCCACTGTGATATCACCAGGACCATTGTGATATCACAGTGCCCCACTATGATATCACAGTTCTGTATTGTCACCCAAGAATGCCATATTGTTAACTCATGATGCCCAGTGGGAACATCACAATTGCATATTATAGCGAAACAACTCCCTGATTGTGAGCTCCTTGTTCTATAATTATAGCAGCAGAATTAACCTTTATGACATCACAATTCCCAATTGTGACATCACTGTGACATGTTATGACAGCATAGTTCCACATTATGGCATTAAAATAACCCATTGTAACACCACCCTCCCCTATTTTGACATCATGATACCCACATCAGGAATTGTCAATTCCCCATTATGAAAAGACAATTCTGCATTGATGTTACAGTTTTATCTTGTGACCTCATAACTGCCAGGTGTGACACAAGTGCCCATGATGACATCAAAGTCCCCTTATTTTTCACAGCATAATGATTCACTGTCACCTCAAGTTGCACTGTGCTGACACTAAGTTGGCCCATTGTGACAGCATCATTTCCTGTGTGACACCACAATTACCCTATTATAACCTCACATTGCCCTCATTAGAGCAGCACAATCAACACTTATGATACCACAATTTCCCACTGTGACAACATAGATGCGTATTATGACATCAGTCTACCAAATATTGCCTCAAATTATCCCATTGTGACATCATCATGCCTTATTGTGACTTCACACATCCTATTATGGTATCACACCACCCAATTGCAACATCATAGTTCTCCATATGACATAAGAATTCCCCATCATGATGTCATAATGATCCATTACAACATCACAATAAACCCGAGTGATATCACAGTTCTCCAGTGAAAAGAGTAGATGCATGATTGTGACAGAACAACACTCCACTGAGACCTCACAGCACCCTATTGTGACACCACTGTACCCCATGATGAGACACTTTTCACTGTTACTTCTCAATTCCCCATGGTGTTCTCACATTGCCCTCGTTACAATATCAGTGTCCTAATTATGGTACCATGCCATTCCTTTATGCTGTCACTAGGCCCCACTGTGACCTCAAAATTCCCTATTGTGATATAAAGTATCCCATCATGACATCAAAACTCTCCCGAGCCATCAGGATACCCCCATTAGGATCTCACACTTCCACCATTCTGACTTTATAAAGTGACATCACTAGTTCATAATTTCCATTTTGATCACATAATGATCCATTAGGGCCGCATCACAACCTGTTTACTTGAATTATGATTAGAAGATCTTCCAAGGCACCCTTCTACACTTCATACAGCTCCAAGCCACAAAAAAGTACTGGATTCAGAGTTCTGAAACTTATGTTTCAAATTGTTTCTGCTAAAAAATGCTTTCATTTGAATGTAACATTTGCTTTTTCAGGCATTTGTGAACTCTTTTACAGTCTAAATATTTTGTAAGAATTGTAACTTTTTTATCTATTTCTTTTAATACTAGTTTACACACACAAAACCAGTGGTAAGTTTGATATTTTTTTCCTTTTCCTTCCTTTCCTTTTTTTACTACTCCTGCTGTGACATGACCATGTCATACTGTGACATCATCACACCCTATTGTGACATCCTGTACTGCCAATGTGACATCACTTTTCAAAATTAAGATCTCACAATTCAGAATTCAGATCTCACAATTCTCATCGTGACATTTAAATTATCTTACAACATCACAATTGCCAATTGTGACACCACAATGATGGATATGACATCATGGTATTACATTTTCGCATCATGCTATGCCTTTGTGACATCATAATTCACTATTATGACATGTGTTCTATTGTGACCTCGCAACTCCCAGTATGACATTACAATTTTCCTTTGAGATATCATGATTGCCCACTGTGATATCACAATTTCCCACTGTGATATCACCAGTACAATTGTACCATCCCAGTGCCCCAGTATATTATCACAATGTTGTATTATCACCCAAAAATGCCATATTGTTACCTCATGATGCCCAGTTGGAACATCACAATTCCCTATTTTAGCAAAACTACTCCTAAATTATGAGCACATGTTGCCTAATTATAACAGCACAATTAACCTTTATGACATCACAATTTCGAACTGTGACATCACATTGATGAGTTATGACATCATAGTTCCACATTATGGCATTACAGTACCCAGTTGTGACAGCACACTGCCCTATGTTGACTTGATGATACCCTCATCATGACTTGTCAATTCCCCATTATGACCAGAGAATTCTCTATGAATGTTAGAGTTTTCTTTTGTGACATCATAACTGCCCAAAGTGACACAAGTGCTCATTGTGACATCACAGTCACCATTATTCCATCACAATTCCCCTTTTTCACAGGGTAATGATTCACTTGCACCTCAAGGAGCCCTGTGGTGACACTAGCTTGGCCCATTGTGACATCATCATTTCCGGTGTGACATCAAAATTACACTATTATGACTTCACAGTGCCCGCATTAGAGCAGCAAAATCAACATTTATGATACCACAATTCCCCACTGTGACAACATAGTTGCACATTATTACATCACTTTACCAAATATGGCATCAAATATTCCATTGTGGTATCATTATGTCTCATTGTGACTTCACACATCCTATTGTGGTATCACAGAACCCCATTGTGACATCATAGTTCTCCATATGACTTCAGAATTCCACATCATGATATCATAATCATCCATTACAGCATGACCAGAAACACTTGTCAAAACACAGTTCTCCAGTGATAAGAGTAGATACATCCTTGTGACAGAACAACACGCCACTGTGACATCACAGCTCCCTATTTTGTTACCACTGTACCCCAGGATGCATGTTTTTCACTGTTACTTCACAATTCCCCATTATGATCTCACATTGGCCTCGGTATCATCTCAGTGTCCTCATTATGGTATCATGGCATTCTTTTATGCTGTCACTATGCCCCACTGTGACCTTCAATGTCCCTATTGTGACATCATATATCCCATTATGACATCAAAGTTCTCTGCAGTGCCATCAGGAAACCCCCATTAGGATCTCACTCTTCCCCCATTGTGACTTTATAAAGCCAGATCATTAGCTCATAATTTCCTTTTTGATCACATAATGCTCCAATAGTGCCCCATAACCACATATGTTTACCTTAATTATGGTCAGAAGATCTACTAAGGTACCGTATAACATTTCATGCAGCTCCAGGCCCACAAAATGTACTGGATTCAGAGTTCTGAGATTTATGTTTCAATTTGTTTCTGCTAAGAAATGAGTTTACTTGAATGTATCATTTGCTTTTTCAGGCATTTAAGAAATCTTTTCCAGTCTCAAGATAGTGGAAAAATTGTAATATTTTTATCTATTTCTTTTAATAGTAGGCTCACACACACAAAAAACCAGATGCCAGTTTGATATTTCTTTCCTTTTCCTTCTTTTCTTTTCCTGTTCCTGCTGTGACATCGCCATGTCATACTGTGACATGATAACGCCCTATTGTGACCTCATATACTGCCAATGTGACATCACAATTCACAATTCAGATTTTACAATTCTCATCATGACATTTAAATTATCTTACAACATCACAATTGACAATTGTGACATCACAATGATTTATATGACAACATGGTATCACATTATATCATCATGCTATGCATTTGTGTCATCATAATGCCCGATTGTGGCATCTGTTCTTTTTTAACCAAGCAATTCACATTATAACATTAAAATTTCCTTTGTGACATCATGATTGCCCACTGTGATATCACAATTGCCCACTGAGATATCACCAGGACCATTGTGACATCACAGTGGCCCACCATGATATCACAATTCTGTATTGTCACCCAAGAATGCCATATTGTTACCTCATGATGCCCAGTGGGAACATCACAATTGCATATTATAGCGAAACAACTCACTGATTATGAGCTCCTGTTCTATAATTATAGCAGCACAATTAACCTTTATGACATCACAATTCCCAATTGTGACATCACAGTGACATGTTATGACAGCATAGTTCCACATTATGGAATTACAATAACCCATTGTAACACCACGCTGCCCTATTTTGACATCATGATATCCACATCATGTATTGTCAACTCCCCATTATGAACAGACAAATCTGCATTGATTTTACAGTTTTCCCTTGTGACCTCATAACTGCCCAGTGTGACACAAGTGCTCATGATGACATCAAAGTCCCCATTAGAGCATCACAGTTCCTTTTTTTTCACAGTATAATGATTCACAGTCACCTCAAGTTTCACTGTGGTTACACTAACTTGGCCCATTGTGACAGCATCATTTCCGGTGTGACACCACAATTACCCTATTATGACCACACATTGTCCTCATTAGAGCAGCACAATCAACCCTTATGATACCACAATTCCCCACTGTGAGGACATAGATGCATATTATGACATCACTGTACGAACTATGGCCTCAAAATATCCAATTGTGACATCATCGTGCCTTATTGTGACTTCACATATCCTATTATGTTATCACACCACCCAATTGCAACATCATAGTTCTCCATATGACATAAGAATTCCCCATCATGATGTCATAATGATCCATTACAACATCACAATAAACCCTAGTGATATCACAGTTCTCCAGTGAAAAGAGTAGATGCGTGATTGTGACAGAACAACAATCCACTGTGACATCACAGCACCCTATGGTGACACCACTGTACCCCATGATGTGACACTTTTCACTGTTACTTCACAATTCCCCATGGTGGTCTCACATTGCCCTCGTTACAATACCAGTGTCCTCATTATTGTACCATGCCATTCCTTTATGCTGTCACTATGCCCCACTGTGCCCTCCAAATTCCCTATTGTGATATAAAATATCCCATCACGACATCACAATTCTCTCCTGTGTCATCAGGATACCACCATTAGGATCTCACACTTCCCCCATTCTGACATTATAAAGCGACGTCAGTAGCTCATAATTTAAATTTTCATCACATATGGCTCCATTAGGGGCCCATCACCACCTATGTTTACCTTAATTATGATTCGAAGATCTTCCAAGGCAACCTTCTACACCTCATACAGCTCCAAGGCACAAAAAGTACTGGATTCAGAGTTCTAAGATTTATATTTCAAATTGTTTCTGCTAAAAAATGCCTTCACTTAAATGTAACATTTGATTTTTCAGGCATTTGAGAAGACTATTCCAGTCTCAATATATTGGAAGAATTGTAATTTTTTTATCTATTTCTTTTAATACTAGGGTACACACACAAAACCAGATGTAAGTTTGATATTTTTCCTTTTCCTTCCTTTCCTTTCTTTTACTACTGTGCTGTGACATGACCATGTCCTACTGAGACATCATAACACCGTATTGTGACCTCGTATACTGCCAATGTGACATCACAATTCACAATTAAGATGTCACAATTCTCATCATGACATTTAAATTATCTTACAATATCACAATTGCCAATTGTGACTCCACAATTATGGATATGACATCATGGTATTACATTTTGGCATCATGCTATGCGTTTGTGACATCATAATGCACTATTATGACATGTGTTCTATTGTGACCTCGCAACTCACAGTGTGACATTACAATTTGCCTTTGAGATATCATGATTGCCCACTGTGATATCACCAGTACAGTTGTAACATCCCAGTAACCCAGTATGATATCACAATGTGGTATTGTCACCCAAAAATGCCATATTGTTACCTCATGATGCCCAGTTGGAATATCACAATTCCCTATTTTAGCAAAACTACTCCTAAATTATGAGCACATGTTGCCTAATTATAACAGCACAATTAACCTTTATGACATCACAATTCCCACCTGTGACATCACAGAGACATGTTATGATATCATAGTTCCACATTATGGCATTACAGTACCCCGTTGTGACAGCACACTGCCCTATGTTTACTTGATGATACCCTCATCATGACTTGTCAATTCCCCATTATGACCAGAGAATTCTCTATGGATGTTAGAGTTTTCTTTTGTGACATCATAACTGCCCAAAGTGACACAAGTGCTCATTGTGACATCACAGTCCATGTTATTCCATCACAATTCCTTTTTTTCACAGTATATTGATTCACTGTCACCTCAAGGTGCCTTATGGTGACATTAGCTTGGCCCATTGTGACAGCATCATTTCCAGTGTGACACCACAATTACCCTATTATAACCTCACATTGTCCTTATTAGAGCAGCAAAATCAACCTTTATGATATTACAATTTCCCACTGTGATGACAGAGTTGCACATTGTGACATCGCTGAACCAAATATGGCATCAAAATATCCCATTGTGATATCATCATGCCTTATTTTGAATTCACACTTCCTATTGTGAAATCACACCACCCCATTGCGACATCATAGATCTCCATATGACTAAAGAATTTCCAATCATGATGTCATAATGATCCATTAGAACATCACAATGAACCCTAGTGAAATCACAGTTCTCCAGTGTAAATAGTATATGCATGATTGTGACAGAACAACTCTCCCCTGTGACATCACAGCACCCTATTGTGACACCACTGCACCCCATGATGACATACTTTTTACTGTTGCTTCACAATTCCCCATTATGATCTCACATTGCCCTGGTTATCATCTCAGTGTTCCCATTATGGTACCGTGCCATTCATTTATGCTATCATGATGTGCCACTGTGACCTTCAAATTCCCTATTGTGATATCAAATATCCCATTATGACATCACAATTCTGTGCTCTGCCATCAGGATACCCCCATTAGGATCTCACACTTCCCACATTCTGACTTTATAAAGCCACATCATTAGCTCATAAGTTCCATTTTGATCACATAATGCTCCATTAGAGCCCCATCACAAACAATGTTTACCTTAATTATGAATAGAAGATCTTCGAGGGCACCCTACTACACTTCATACAGCTGCCGGCCAAAAAAAGGACTGGATTCAGAGTTCTAAGACTTATGCTTCAACTTGTGACTGCAAACAAATGCCTTCAGTTGAATGTAACATTTTCTTTTTCAGGCATTTAAGAACTCTTTTCCAGTCTCAAGATCATGGGAGAATTGGAATTGTTTTAATCTATTTCTTTTAATACTAGGTTCACACACACAGAAAACCAGATACCAGTTTAATATCTTTCCTTTTCCTTCCTTTCCTTTCGTTTCCTACATCTCCTGTGACATCACCATGTCCTACTGAGACACAATAATGCGCAATTGTGATATCGCATGCTGCCAATTTGACATTACAATTCAAAATTAAGATCTCACACTTCTCATCATGACATTTAAATTGTCTCATAACATCACAATTACCAATTGTGACACCACAGTAATGGACATGACATCATGGTATCACATTACAGCATCATGCTATGCCTTTGTGACATCATAATGCTCTATTGTGACATGTGTTCACTTGTGACCTCCCAACTCCCATCATGACATTAAAATTTTCCTTTGTGACCTCATCATTGCCCTCTGTGACATCACAGTTGCCCAATGTGATATCACCAGGACCATTGTGACATCACAGTGCCCCACCATGATATCACAATGTTGTATGGTCACCCAATAATGCCATATCGTGAACTCATGCTGCCCAAATGGAACATCACCATTATCCATGATAGCCAATCTATTCCCCAATTATGAGCTCATGTTGCCTATTTATACCAGCATAATAAATCTTTTTGACATCACAATTCCCAATTGCAACATCACAGTAACATGTTATGACATCACGGTTCCACATTATAGCATTACAATACCCAATTGTGACACCGCGCTGCCCTATTTTGACACTATGATACCCCTCTCGTGACTTGTCAATTCCCCATTATGACCAGATAATTCCCCATTGATGTTACAGTTTTATTTTGTGACATTATAAACTCCCAGTGTGGCACAAGTGCCCATGATGACATCAGAGTCCCCATTATTGCATCAAAATTCCCCTTTTTCAAAGGGTAATGCTTCACTGTCACATCAAGTTGTGGTGACACTAGCTTGGCCAACTGTGACATCATCATTTCCAGTGTGACACCACAATTAACCTATTATGAACTCACATTGCCCTCACTAGAGCAGCATAATCAACATTTATGTTACTACAATACCCCACTGTGACAACATAGTTGCACATTATGACATCACTGTTCAAAATATGGCATTGAAATATCCCATTGTGACATCATCATGCCTCATGGTGACTTCACATATCCTATTGTGGTATCACAACACCTCGTTGTGACAGCATAGTGATCCATATGACTTCAGAATTCCCCATCATGATATCATAATCATCCATTACAGCATGACAATAAACCCTTGTCAAAACACAGTTCTCCATTGATAACAGTGGATGCATCATTTTGACAGAACAACACTCCAATGTGGCATCACAGCTCCCAATTGTGATACCACTGTATCCCAGGGTGCATGTTTTTCACTATTACTTCACAATTCCCCATTATGATCTCACATTGGCCTCGTTATCATCTCAGTGTCCTCCTTATGGTATCATGGCATTTCTTTATGCTGTCACTATGCCCCATTGTGACCTCCAAAGTCTCTATTATGACATCACATATCCCATTATGACATCAAATTTCTCTGCAATGCCATCAGTAATCCCCAATTATTATCTCACTCTTCCCCCATTCTGACTTTATAAAGCCACATCATTAGCTCATAATTTCCATTTTGATCACATAATGCTCTAATATTGCCCCATAACAACCTATGTTTACCTTAATTATGATTAGAAGATGTACAAAGGCACTATGTAACCCTTCATGCAGCTTCAGGCCCACAAAAAGTACTGGATACAGAGTTCTCAGATTCATGTTTCAATTTGTTTCTGCTAACAAATGAGTTACTTGAATGTAATATTTGCTTTTTCAGGCATTTAAGAAATCCATTCCAGTCTCAAGATAGTGGAAAAATTGTAATTTTTTAAATCTGTTTCTTTTAATACTAGTTTCACACACACAAAATGTCACATGCCAGTTTGATATTTCTTTCCTTTTCCTTCCTTTCTTTTCCTTTTCCTGCTGTGACATCGCCATGACCAACTGTGACATGATAACGCCCTATTGTGACCTCATATACTGCCAATGTAACATCACAATTCACAATTCAGATCTCACAATTCTCATCATGACATTTAAATTATCCTACAAATTCACGATTGACAATTGTGACAGCACAATGATGGATATCACATCATGGTATCACAATATAACATCACGCTATGCATTTGTGTCATCATAAGGCCCTATTGTGACATGTGTTCTGTTTTAGCCTCGCAATTCACATTATGACATTAAAATTTCCTTTGCAACATCACGATTGCCCACTGCGACATCACAATTGCCCAATGTGATATCACCAGGACCATTGTAACATCACAGTGCCCCACTATGATATCACAATTCTGTATTGTCACCCAAGAATGCCATATTGTTACCTCATGATGCCCAGTGGGAACATCACAATTGCATATTATAGGGAAACAACTCCGTGATTATGAGCTCCTGTTCTATAATTATAGCAGCACAATTAACCTTTATGACATCACAATTCCCAACTGTGACATCACAGTGACATGTTATGACATCATAGTTCCACATTATGGCATTACAGTACCCCGTTGTGACAGCACACTGCCCTAATGTTGACTTGATGATACCCTCATCATGACTTGTCAATTCCCCATTATGACCAGAGAATTCTCTATGGATGTTACAGTTTTCTTTTGTGACATCATAACTGCCCAAAGTGACAAAAGTGCCCACTGTGACATCACATTTCCCATTATTCAATCACAATTCCCGTTTTTCACAGCGTAATGATTCACTTTCACCTCAAGGTGCCCTATGGTGTCACTAGCTTGACCCAGTGTGACATCATCATTTCCATTGTGACATCACAATTACCCTATTATGACCTCACAGTGCCCTCATTAGAGCAGCAAAATCAACTTTTATGATACCACAATTCCCCCCTGTGACAATATAGTTGCACATTATTTCATCACTATACCAAATATGTCATCAAAATATTCCATTGTGGAATCATCATGCCTCATTGTGATTTCACACATCCTATTGTGGAATCACAGCACCACATTGTGACATCATAGTTCTCCATATGACTTCAGAATTCCCCATCATGATATCATAATCACCCATTACAGCATGACCATAAACCCTTGTCAAAACACAGTTCTCCAGTGAAAACATTAGATGCATCCTTGTGACAGAACAACACTCCACTGTGATATCACAGCTCCCTATTGTGATACTACTGTACCCCAGGATGCATGTTTTTCACTGTTACTTCTCAATTCCCCATTATCATCTCACATTGGCCTCGTTATCATCTCAGTGTCCTCATTATGGTATCATGGCATTCCTTTATGCTGTTACTAGGCCCCACTGTGACCTCCAATGTCCCCATTGTGACATCAAATATCCCATTATGACTTCAAAACTCTCTGCAGTGCCATCAGGAAACCGCCTTTAGGATATCACTCTTCCCCCATTCTGATTTATAAGGCCACATCATTAGCTCATAATTTCCATTTTGATCACATAATGCTCCAATAATGCCCAATCACAACCTATGTTTACCTTAATTATGATAAGAAGATCTACGAAGGCACACTATAACCCCTCATGCAGCTCCAGGCCAAGAAAAAGTACTGGATTCAGAGTTCTAAGATTTATGTTTCAATTTGTTTCTGCTAACAAATGAGTTTACTTGAATGTAACATTTGCTATTTCAGGCATTTAAGAAATCTTTTCCAGTCTCAAGATAGTGGAAAAATTGTATTTTTTTTATCTATTTCTTTTAATACTAGGCTCACACACACAAAAAGCCAGATGCCAGTTTGATAATTCTTTCCATTTCCTTCCTTGTCCTTTTCCTGCTGTGACATCGCCATGTCCTACTGTGAAATGATAACGCCCTATTGTGACCTCATATACTGCCAATGTGACATCACAATTCACAATTCAGATCACACAAATCTCATCATGACATTTAAATTATCTTACAAATTCACAATTGACAATTGTGACATCACAATGATGGATATCACATCAT
>PVJX010037214.1:0-17160 GCA_004027295.1 Dolichotis patagonum
CTCTTGTCCTACTGAAATTTCCTACTGCTTTTTTACTGTCTGTTTAATCCTCCCCTTTCATGGTCTTTGGTAATCATCACTTTGCTCTATGTTGTATAATTTTAACTTTTTTGCATTATCCATATATTTAAGATAATATGAAATGTATCTTTCTATCCTGTCTCATGTCACTTGCTATAATGTCTTCTGGGTTTGTGCATGTTGACTCAAATGACAGGACTTCCCTGGTTTTTAAGGTTGAATAAAATTCTTTTCTCTATATATGCCACGTTTCCTTTTTCCATTCATTCTGGAATGACACTTACGTTATTCCATATTTAAGCTACGGCACATAATGCTGCTATCACGAGAGAACCTCAGGCATACCTGTGATATAATGATCTAATTTCCTTTGCATATATACACAGATTTGGAATGATGGATTGCATGTTGGTTCTATTTTTAATTTTTTGAAAAAAATTACAAAATTTTCTATAATTGTTCTTCAAATTTACACTGTTATCAAGAGTGTACATGTCTTCATGTTTCAATATTTTGGCCAACACTTTTTATACTCCATAATTTTTTTTTCTTTTTTCCCCCATAATATGTTTTAATAATGGCTTTTACATATACCTAATGACTGTTGCAAGTATTAGAAATCTTTTGCATTTTAAATTTTCATTTCATTGATTATTAGCTTTATTGACCATGTTTTGCACATACTTGCTTGAAATTTGTAAGTTACCTTTTAAGACATATATATTCAAGGCTGATCATTTTTAATTGTGTTGATATTTTACTTTTTCACTAGGTTTCTTAATTTTTTTGGACATTCAGACATAGTATTGTATTCCAAAGGACATTTCCTCAGTATGTTGATTATTTCTTTCACTATGCAGAGGGTTTTAAGCCTGATATACTTCAATTTGTGTGTTATTGTTTTAGCAATTAATAATTTGGGGATATTTTAGAAAATCTTTGCCCAGACTAATGTCTTGGGGCTTTTTTCCTCTTCAATTTTAGTAGTTTCATCATTTAAGGTTTTCCATTTAATTCTCCAGTATGCTTTGATTTGATTTTTATATGACACAAGATGAAGGTTTAGCTTTATTCTTCTTATGTATATTGCTTCTCAATATCATTAATTGAAAATATTCTCCTTTCCTGGCTATGTTTTCTTGAAATTATAGTTTGGACATAATTTCATTATAAATCTATGGATTTATTTCTACATTTTCTATTCAGAAAATAGCATACATATATACATGTATATTTTTTATGTTGAGACTATGGCAACTCGATTAATAAAGCTTGTGCCAGTAAATTTGAAATCGGGTAGTACAATGCTTTTGTCTTTATGCTTTATAGTTACATTGTTTCCCTGTTCAGAGCATTTAGTTGTTGAATTTTAGCATTCTTTTCTCTTTCTGTGAAATATGTCATTATGACTTTGATAGAGATTGTATCATATTTGTAGATCTTGTGGACATTTTAATAAGAGTATTAATTATTTTAACCCATGAAAATATATTTTCATTTATTTGTGTCTACTTCCATTTCTTTCATGAATATTGTTCTATATTTTCTTGGTTAAATTTATATCTGAAGACTGTATTTCTGGAGCCTATTACACATTTTATTATTTTAATTTTTTGATAGGTCAATTTTCAAGGTGCCTATGTCACTGGTTTTTATGGGGGAGTTTACTCACTTTCTGCATTGGTCGGTCAAAATACCCAACATCTGCAATTGAAAAGAGAAAAGACTTATTTTGGTTCGTAGTTTAGAAATTTCAGTTCATGTTTGCCTGACTTAAACAAAGAAGTAGAGTGGCAGGACCTGCACACAGGACAGCTGCTCAAGGTTTTGATGAAATATTTAGAATTTCCTATAAAATAAGATCTTGTACACTGATGACAATTCCACTTCTTCTTTTTGGCAATTCGAAAGACTTATTTCTTTCCTTTACTGATTACTCTGGCCAGAACTTCTATCACTATGCTAAATAAAAATGACAAGATTGGGACATTTTTGGTCATAATCTTAGCAAAAGTTTCCAACTTTTAACAATTGAATATGTTGTACATGGGTTATTTTTATGTCATGTTGAAGAATATTAAGAAAAAAATGTAGAATCTTTCAAATGCTTTTTTGAATCTATAGAGATGCTCATATAATTTTTGCCCTCTAGTCTATAGATGATACTCATTTTACAATACTTTTTAAGGAAGGAGGTTTTGTTTTCTGCAATTAATTGGTGTTGTTTGCAAAACAACAAAAACATTTAAAACAAAAATAAAATATATGAACTGATAAGTCTTGGTGAGCTACTTAAGATCAGGTGTCATAATAATCTTTTGAAATAGTAATTGTCTTAAACTGTGAGGGATTGTTATATAATAAGTTAGAGTAAAAGGTGCAATCTGAAGTTTGGATTAGCGATCTATATTAGTTATTAATTTAAATAATCACTTGGCCATTGAATTACAGGAGTGAGGTTTTGCAGAGAGTTGCATCGGATATTTATAAAGTCACATTGAAATTAGGAGTGCACTCCCATGTGGAAGTTAGAATGCGGCTATCAGAATTGCAAGGGATTGGGAAAGGAAAAATTCACATGCGCAGAATGAAGCATTCAGTCAGTGAAGAGCAGAGATGCCAAGTCGCTGCCAGGAAGTGAAATCCAGAGGTCAACCATTTTCCAAAACGATTACTTCTCTAACTACCACAAGTCTCCAAAATACCAATCAAATTTATTTGATGCCTGTACATAGAAACTTCTTTCATCCATATGTGATTTTGGTCATTTGACTTGTAATTTTATTTTTTTCCTTGCCTAACCTAGTGTGTTGTTATTTTTTTTTTTAAATGCAACTCAGTATTGCATTTCTCATAGAAATATCTCCAGGCAGATTTGTTTTATTTCTGTATCTCCAAATTTCTTTTACATACTTCTAATAGTTTTTATTAAGATGATATATGTATGTATTTGTATGTCAAATATGTATGTATATATGTATACATTATTTGACTTTGTACTTATATGTATATATGTATGTAAAATATATATGCATATATGTATGCATTATATATACATATTTATATGTATAATCATGAGGCCTTTGATAGCATAGTATGTGTCTTTTTCATCTGTTGCATACTCTGGTCATATACTGTATACTTTATGGAAAACCAAATAATGTGAGCATTGTTTGCCAATTGAAATTAAAAAAAAATAATGGAATACATCCCCAATGAAACCACTTACTTACACTATTACATATTTGCAGATGTATAGACTATTTTTAAATTTAATTTCAACAGTGTGAACATGATATATTGAAGAAACAATACATATTCCTATCTTTCAGAATGCTTGAAGCCAAAAGTATGAATAACTTAGATTAAAAAGAAACATAATAAAATTAATATAGTATGAAGAAACAAAGATATGCACGATAAAAATAATCAAATATAACAGGGAGAACAGGGAGAAAAATATATGTCAGAGGAAATTCTTTAGGTGAGGATTTAAGAGAAATGAGATAGTCTTGCAAGCAATGGTGGATAAATAAATGCTGGTAGCTAAAGGAGAAAATATAACACTTTTCAACATCTAGGGTATATTTTTGCAATTTTTGTGTCTTTGTAAAGACGGTGATAGGCAAGGTAGAGCCACATCTCCAACTGAAGAATTCATAGGTCAGATAATAGACCTCCCTTCTCTCCTTTCAGTTATTCCTAAAAGTTTCTATCTTAGGAAAATCAAAGCTCCATGTGAAAACTTTGAATGAACAAAACCGCGCAAAGAAATAAGAAACAGCCCATATCTTTGAAATAAATCTGCCTATAATTTCCTGAGTTACTATTTTGCTAGCTCTTTTTTGGCTTCCTAATTATTTGTGCATAAATAATCTTCCTTTTCCTTCCTGATTTCACTTTTAGTGTTTCCTTCTATTGGATATATCTTCATTAAACTGTATGTATTGTAATTAGTGGAGTATATGAGTAATTGCTTCCAGGAGAAATACTTACAAATATAGACAACAAATAGGTTACTACCAGAAAAAAAGAAAATAAGCATATGATATTCATAGTTTGACTTTCACTTAGCTGCTTCATTAGATACCACAACATTGACAGATTCACATTTCATTTTATTTTTCTAGCTATGTATGTTCTCTTAAAGACTATGATTACCTATCTAAAGAGTTTAAGCATCTATATGTATATATGAGATAGGGTCTTACTATGTGTGTATATATGCATATATATATAAATATATATATTATACACATACACATATAGTCACTTACACTATTTTTATACTAATCTTATTTCTCTTTCAACTCTTTAGGCAAAATCTCTGAATTTTAAAACAGTAATAGTGAAATGACGATTTATGAATATTCAGCTCTAGTGTAAAACATTTACATTTGGTACTCGTTTTTAATATTAGATGATGTTATATTTCAAATATGACAACAGAGTGGGAGAAATGCATGATTTTATTTTTTATTCAGCAAGCATTTACTGAGTTTAGCCCAGGTACCAATGACTGTCCCCAAGTTTGTAGATGAAAATAATTGAGCACACCTTCAGTAAACTCACAGGCTCCTGACAATCACAGCACAGATGTGATCTAGACATGGCTTCTCCATCTCAAAATATAGGTTGAAAAAATAGGTTGATTCTACCTTGGACTAACTGAAGGAAAGAAGAACATAGGAAAATTCCCCTTTAATCCTTTCTGTTCACAATTGGATGTGTCATACCGGAATAATTATCAGTAAAATGGCTCTTTAACTGATAGCAAAATTTTCTTGTAATATGTTTCTTGAAAAAAAAATCCTAGCTAAAAATTCCACAAATGTCTGCTTTTTATGGTAAAACATTAATTATTTATTAACACTCTGAAAACAATGTTAATAAATAATTTATTATTTAATAACATTTATTAATTATTTATATTTATTATAAATATTTATTATTTATAATAAACATTATTTATTAAACATTTAACATTTATTTCATTCTATTCTTAATCCTCCTTTGTGTAGAATTTGCTGCCAGTACTAGTTGAAATATTTTTTTAACAAGATTTGAGACAGCTTTGGAATGAAACCAAGGTGAAAATGCATTTTATTATGCATAACAAGTTTACGTATGATTTTAGAGTCAGGGAAATCAGCCACTGAAGATGAGGGAAATTGGATGCTATTAGCCAGGCTTTCAACCAATTATTAACATAATAATTGATTGGTCTTATATTGACCTTCCTGGTATCTTTCTCTTTGGTATTTCCTGATGCCAGTTGCTAATTATTTATTCACACTTTATTTTACAGTCATGTCTTAACCTTATGTATACTTAAGTATTTTTCCTTGAGAAATTATCCATATGTAACACATAGAATATTATTTTTATAGTAAGTAGCATTTTTACTTGTTCTGTAGAATGCACTTACTTTTACTGTGTATCGTATATACATGTACATATATAAACGTTTCTACTTACAAATATAAGAAATGCCAGAGTTGAATTGCACATAACTAGATTTCTCTTTGCTTGCGTGTTTCTTTTTATTCCAGTTTTGGTCCAGTTTTTTGAGACAAGGTCTCACTATGTAGTTTAGACTGTCCTTGAACTCACTATATGTCCCAGGCTGGTGATCCTCTTACCTCAGCCTCCTTAGTGCTGGGAATATACGCATGTGTCACCATGCTCAGTACTACAAAACCAGATTTTTTATTTTCACTACTAGAAGCAAGTCATTTACAGTCTTTCTAATTTCACATTTTGATACATTTATTCTTTCATGTGTTGAGGCCCAAAGTTTGGAATTCACCTCGATGTGTCTGCTTATCTCATCACACCTTACACACTTGTCTATCAGAGAATTTGGGAGATTCTGCCATGGAAATATATCCAGTAGTCTGAACATTTCTTTCAGCTCCAATCCACTGCCTTTTCAGTGCAATACTCTTAGTGATTCTTAATAGAAGGTTAATTGGGCTAGGATGGGCCTCTGGTCTCATGTTTCCCTGACGTCCTAACCAGGTCAGAAAAACACTTAAAGTCTGCCTGCTGCTCTACTTTCCCTCTGACTGCACTACTTCCTGCAGTCTAAACACTTCACTCACTCTGCAAGCCTCCAAGAATGTTCCCAACTCCACACTTTTGCTCTGCTTGTACCACGATCTCCCTTGGGATTCAATGGCCTCCTTGGTCAATACCTTTAACTCTTTGCTCAAATACCAATATTTTCACTCTAGGTGACTTTGCATTTATTCCCCCATCCCATTTCCTTGAACTTCTAAAACAGTCCTCATCTTTTTGTAACACACTATAAAGTACATCCTTTTACTTATTTATTATGGTGCTATCGTTTTAATTATAATGTAATGGCATCTATTCTTATTTGCTTCATTGATACGGCCCAAGAAATTAGACAATCCCTGGCAAAATTAGATGCTCTTGCAGTAGCAGATGAATGAAATAGAGAATGTTCAAAAAAAAATACAAATTCTAACAGAAGTTATAGTAAACTAAATTGAATTTGAAAGAGCTAAGTACGGAAGGTTCCCTTAATCTTAAATCAAATATACACAAGTTACTTTTTATTTCTCTCTGGTATAAAAATTTCTCTAACTCTACCCTTCTATAATCTATTAGTTGTTCTTTCTTACATATTACTATATTGTCATTTTTAAACTTTTACTTTAAAGCAAAAACTATGCCCAGCATAATTGATACGCAATATAATTGATACATATTATTCTTCATGATAAAAATATTTCTTCTCCAACTTTTTAGAACCAAATAACAAGCTGGAAAAACTCATGTGCTTCCTGCCTTAAAAAATGACAACAAACAACAGCACTTGGCCTTTGGACCCTATGACCCTTGACCTCATAGTTTCATGTAGTCTGGATAGCTGTGTCTGCCAAATGGAAGAAGATAGGAAACCAATTCTACCTCCTGCTGTGGCTGCTCCGGACTGTATCACGGAGTGTAAGAAAAGACCCTTCTCTGAAACAGCAGGGAGCAAACTGCTTTCAACTACTAGGAAAAGAGCCCTGGTGGAGCCCCTCGAAATCACTTGGCGGTGCATCCGGCTGTCTGGGAACCGTGCTTCATTTTGAATGTGTTTCCCAGACAGATCGGAAGATATGATCTCTGTCTCCATCTCTCTCTGTCTCTTTCTAAATCTCTCCTGTCACCACCAGCGCGCATACAATTTCCAAATATGGTAATTTTCTATAGTATCACGTGTAAGGTCGAGTTTAAAATGTTTTAAAAAGTGAGCTTAAATCATCTTTCTCTTCTCTTGCTTGTTACATTTTTGTCCTAGCCCGGGAACAATTGGATTTAGAGACCTTGGATTCTTCCACCACTCTCACCGTTGAGGGGCACAGTGAGAGCCGCCTTTGTCCTCCCTGCCAGCACAGCTGAGACGCTAATCTGTGCTCGCCTTGGCTGTTTGTCCCCAAGCCCATCATAAGCGCACAGCCATGGGTCCTCGCCAACACCTGGGCAGCTTTTCATTCACTTGATAATCAGGAATTATTGGCCACCCTTTCCATGTTTGAGTGAAAGCTATATTTGCAAGCCTTCAGAGGGACTGCTGGCTGGTTGTTAGTTCTAAATTTATTTTTTTAAAAGAATATATTGCTATATTCAATATAAAAATGAGCAAAAATCATGTGATTAAACTCAAGACTCATACTGAAAATCTGCATAAATAGAGATAGAAAGGATTGCTCACTGACTTTTAAAAATCAAATACATTAATTAAAAAAATCTTACAATGAATAACACAATGGGTTAAAGTATCTAATTCCAGGGTAAATATTTTAAAATCAAATGGTTTTTATTGCTTCAAGGTAGAAGAATTATACAAATATGAAAGGAACATATTTCTTTTAAAATAGCAACCAAAAGTTAAAATATACTTAACATTATACTTTTCAAGCAAATCTACTTTCCTACAAATATTTCAAATTTATCTTTCTTTACAGTGATGTAGGATTCCATTATGAATAAATATCACAGTTTCTTTACCAATTTGTCTGACTGAGGATGTACAGGATACTTCCAAGAGTTAGGTATAATTAATTGTGCTGCTATAAACAGCAGCATGCATGTATCACTGTAATATGATGTCTTCAGCTGATCGGGGAAGATACCAAGAAAGGGGCTAGCTGGATCAAATGGAATTTCTAGTTTTAGTTTTGTGAGAAGTATCCACCCTGCTTTCCATGATGGTTGCACTATTTTGCATTCCCACCAATGATGTAGGATGGTTCTTTTTACACCATGCGATTTTTTATTTGATTTCTTGATGAGGGTTCTTATAAAAGAGTATGAGTGGTTCCTCCTTTCGCTCTAGTTTCCAATCTCCCTGTGTGAACTTCCACTCGCAAATGAATTCCCCCAGCCAGTACCATCCTCCATGGACTGTGGGGTTCTCACATAGGTCTCCCTGGACCTATGTCCTGTGGAGTCCTTGAGAGGGAGGGCAGGCTGTTTGGGCTGCTAGCCCTCAGAAATGGGGAACAATAAACGTATCTTCTTTAGAAAGCACTGAGATTTAGGTATTTTGTTATAGCGATGGGAAAAAGAATGATATATATGGTCTGTCCTATGTTAGGTGACAGGAGGGACAGAAGCTGTGAGGTCAGTAATAACTTCCCATTCTTTGCCAATGATCTTATCCACCACCATGTTTGTTTCAAACTTTGGAATTGCATCAACTGAATAACAGCATTATGGAAATATTTTTGATGATATTTCACACCTTTGAGATCCTGATACTGACCACTGGACCTGATTATGAGTAAATGTACAAAGGTAAACTTTGACAATTTTAGAACATTTTCAAGACATTAAGTATTGAGTAAATACCCAATAGTGAATTTCAGCTACAATTGTTTACTTTCTCTGAAAGTTTTTAAACAGGGAGAAGAGCAGTAATATTCTTTTGAAAGACTGAGCACTTTTCATCATATAAGGTTTGATTAATAATGAATCTAATGACTTCAAAATAGCTGTTTTGTGACCTTTATTACAGTAAACAGCTCACCGCCAAGCAACCATAATTGGCCTTTTCCACCTGTCAAGTTTATAGACATCAGAAATGATGTTCATTTATTTTTCACACAACTGATTTACAAGTGCTTTCAATAATGAAAGAGAACAAGAGAAAACATACTTTTCACAATGCTAGTGTGTTTCACTTCAAAAGGGCCAAGGCAGAAAGCAGGAAGAAAACAAAATAGCTATTGCATATAAATAATAGTTACAAGCAAGGTTATATTCAGATAACCCGGGTCACACTTCCAGCTAGCTGTCAGACATGATTGACAACTTTAGTCTAATTTGGGAACCTAGTCTACTTGGCATTACTATTCCTTGATATAGTTGTCTGTATTTACAGAGAACTGGTATAGAAAATGTCAAGTGAGACTTTTTCTCTATCTGCCGGAGATGTTTTTTTGAAGGATAGTTTTAAACTCTATCAAGGAAAGACTGAGGTTCCGTGAGCAAGTCATTGAAATATACATGAATAGGTACTTAACGCTTTTCCAAATTATGATAGAAAGACTGGTGTTTGGGGAATTTAAATACTTTTTAAAAACAAAAACAGCTGCAGTGAAGTATAACTGACCTGCTCATAAATATTGCATACATTTTACAATTTGGCATTGTTTTACTTATTTGGTACTAGGAATCAAACTCAAGACCTTGGGCTTGCCAGGCAGGCAGTGGGTCACTGTGTTATATCGCTAGCCCAACGTGTTTTTTTCTAGAATGATTCTGTGGTTGTTAGTTTTGCAAAATAGTGTTTATCCTTATGACAAACAATAAGGATTTTTCACTTAGAACTTTCACTAACTAATAATGAAAAGAAATGAATTGAAAATATGAAGATAAAGGGATGAAAGTACGGATAGAATTAATTAGGAAAATCATAGATATCAACATTAAGAATAATGTCCTACGGGAATAGTCCAATCAAGTCTATGGATGATTTCCTAGCAAAATTGATCAGAAGCTGAAAATCTTAGGTAGGTTTATTATTGTAAATTTAAAATATTATTACAAGACATACAGTATACAAAACTACAAGGCCAGAGATATTCATTCTTGAAATTTATATATCTAAAAACCCCAGTGTCATATAGATTGTGCATGTAGCAGAAAAAGGTGAGAAGTGCAGGTTTGTTTTATAAAGCTAGCAAATTGCTAGAATAAAATTCTCATGTTAAACAAAACTTAACCAACAGATTGATCCCTCGGTCAATACTTTTCTCTTCTACCTTTTCAGTGTCACTCATTAATGTGATGGGCAAACTTTCCTAATTTCAATTTAAACCAATCACACCTTACAAATATTTCCTCACGTACATTAACCAGAATGTTTTTGATCCAACAAGAACTTACAAAACATTGATTTTTCTCTTTAATCAGCACATCCCCATCCAGCCTGCAGCAGCCCACGGTTAGCACTATTTTTCTCTGTACTCTACTTGTTCAACATTTAAGGTTCCACCCTTGAGCGATAGTACGCAGTATTTGCCTTTCTGTGCCTGGTTTATTTCACTCAGTATAACAGCTTCAAGTTTCAATCATATTTCACAAGTGACACAATTTTGCCACATATTTAGGATTACACAGTATTTCATTGTGTATATATGCACCACATTTTCCTCGTATATTCTCTTGATGAGCATTCAGATTATGAATAATGTTTCAAACTTTCTATTGGACAGGAGGAATAGGTTTTTGTGATCTATTGCATAGCATTTTGAGCATAATGAATGATAATGCAGTGTGCACTTGAAAATTGCTGAAACAGTAGATGTTAAATGCTTTCACCACATAGAAATGGTGTAGGGCATGGTAAATATGTTAAATAGCTTAGTATGAATATAACAACCTTTATGTTGTGCTGTATAAAGTATATAATTATTATTTGTCAATTAGAAACAAAAAAATTGGTTCTGTGTTTTTAATTCTAATCTCATCCAGCTCTTTTATTGTCTTCTTTTTTTTCTCTGTTGTATTTAAATGATTATTAATCTGATTCACTCTCCCACATATATTCATATCTGACTGGTATTTTTTATTCATTGCTGGAAAAACCATGACCATGGTTAAAAATCTGTATCTGGATCCTGCAGTTGAATTTAAAAGGCACAGCCATGTACACTGAAGTCACTGTGAACACCTCAGCTAGCGGGTCATTCATGCTACTAAGTTGTTCTCCTTCTTATCAAGGTGGTTATTTTACAACTGTACCTCTTTCTCTACTTTCAAAACATATCCTAGATTCTCATGGTAAGCAAATAACCCTGTTTAAAAGAAAATTTATTGGAATGCATGACATTTATTCACCTACTAGTATTAAGTACAATTGGTACCTGCCTTTTGTGACCTTGTCTAGGGCAGTCAGCCCACTATATGGACTTGTGGGCTGTCAGAAACCATCAACTGAAAATTTCCAGGGACACATCTGAAGTACAGGTCAGTTTCCTGCTTCCTTATGGCAACTGGGAACACATAAGAGAATTATTGGTTGTTGAATGAAGACAGGTATATGAGAGGCTTGTAGAATATCTCCTTTGAGTTTGTAGTGTGTGGATCTGGATAGGTTTTAAAAAGTGGAGTCTGTCTGAGATTAGATGCTATAAACAACTCAAGTAGTTAAGTATAATAATTCCTCTCTAGAAGGCAGGAGAAAGGCAGCAGGACTAGCATCACAAGGAAAGAACCAGGTTTGCTTGTGTTAGCCAGAGGTAGAAGTGTTCTGTGTTTTCTGACTGGTTACCTCTATCTAGATTTAGACATTATTAAAAGTTGTAAATGAATCTGTCTAGTTTTGTCGTGACCACTGCCTTCATTCATTTGCTGCTACTATATCGCAGTACCAGAAACCAGATAACTTATAAAGAAAAGAAATTTGATTCTGATAGTTGTGGAGGCTGAGAGTTGAAGATCTGAGGAGGACTTCTTATTGTACTATGACATGGTGTCACAGAGAAAGACAGCACATGGGAAGCATGCAAGTTCAAGTCCCTCATTCCTCAGTTATAAAGCCACGTTTCTCATCAAAGGGGCCATGGCTTTGCCTAACCCCAATTACCTCCACAAAGCCCCATGTCCAAATGTAAAATCCAAGTTTATAATTCCAACACATTTAGTTTTGGGGTACACATTCAAACTATAATGGTTCAGTGACCTTGTCTTTGAAAAATGTTTAGGTTCTGCAGACTGCATTCCTATTTATTTGGAAATCCAGTCACTTAGTCATTGTTACTTGCTAGCAGTAAGGGTAATTTTTGTTGGTATTATTGTTTTTATTGTTATTTTAAATTTTCTGGGACATTGCTTCAGCAATTATTCCTTTATCAACTTATATCCTTAATTTTTTCCTCCTAGCAGATTGTTCTTCTCTGTCACATAAACATGCAACTATTTTTTGTTAGATAATATATATAATAATCATCCCAATTTCGTTGTTTTCGGTAATTACTTGCTGTGGTTTGTATTTGGATAGACCTCCCCTCCCAAAAGCCTCTTATGCTCATAGGCAGGTCTTTTAAGGGGTAATTGCTTCTTGGGTGTGTGATAACGGATTAAGGATGATAGCTAAATTGGTTTAACAGAGATCTGTGTGTAGATAATGGAAGCCCCATCCCAGGTGTAGGTGGCATCACCCAAAAGGCCTGCACCTTGGATGGAATAAAAGGGAAAAGGGAGGCTTGCTGGTGCTACTTTCTGCCTGCTGCCTCTGGCCTGCTCTGCCTATGCACTATTTCTGCTCTGCAATGCCCCACTGCCATGCCACCCTGCCTTGACACTAGCTGACTATGAATTGAAACCTCTACAAACTGAGCTAATAAAACTTTCCTCCTTTAACTTTGTTGTCAATTATTTGTCTCAGCAATGAGGAAGGTAAGAAACTATCCCGTTTTTTGTGCTCCCTATACAGTTAAATATACTGAAGGAGTTACCTTTATTTTCTGTCCGTTTCTCTCTTGCCTTCAAAATTCAGTTCATTTTTTCCAAATTTTGAATTCTCAGTGATCCCCTCAATTTGTTTGTCATCCTTTCTTTGGACTTATCATCAATATATGGTATGATGATTTATTTATTATATCTACAGCACTCTTTCTGGCTTCAAAGTCACTGAATCTCCAGTTTTCCTTTTAAAATATCTTATTTTTAATTACCACTGTTGATATGTCTTGTTTTCCCAGGCTTTTAGCCTTTGGCATACCTCTGGGTTACAACTTTTAATGTTTCTTCTCTAGTCATGTTTTATTGAGAGAATATTGTCTTGTTGAATAACATTTAATAGCACAGTAAGCATACAGATTTTATAATTATATTTTCAGAATGATCCTTGACTCTGGATTCTGGAATATATTTTATTCAATATCTTTATTCAGATTCACTCGGACTTATATAAGTACATGTCCAGAATCAAAATTTGATATTTATCTTCCAACATAAAACAAGTAAACTCAGGTTTTCAGATCTTAATTAAGAATAACTCCACCTTGCAAGTTGCCAGTGATGAATATTGTAGAGTCATAAATTATGTTTCTTTCTTGTCTCACAGACCCATTGACTTTAACATTGCATTCCATTGCTTTATATTTAGGTTTCCATGTTTCACATCATAGTTGCTACTCACAGTCATCTCTTCCCTGATATTCTGAGTAGGGTTCCAGTTGTCTCTCTCACTGGTCTTTTTATAATTTTTAAAATTTATAATTTTTAAAATTTATAATTTTTAATATATTACACATTGTATCATTTCTCTAACATTACTTTTGAAACAGGTTAAATCCTAGGTCCATAAAGTGACATGGAAAATCTTATGCCACCTGGTCCTCTTTTTTCTTCAATATTGTCTTGGTTACTTTTCTCTTATTGCTGGGACAAAATACCTGATCCTTAAAATCAGGGAAGGAAACGTGTATTTATCTTACAGTTTTTGGAAGTCTCAGTGTGTACTCAGCTGGCTCCAAGGCAAGGTGGCATGACTAGGGGCATCTGTTCATGGTTGCTACAAGCAACAAGATTGAAAAGGGCAAAAAGGGAAAAGCAGGCCCCCTTCCCTCCCTTACATTGTGTGCTGGCTCCAGCCCTGGGGGAGTGCAGCATTCACAATATCAGTCCCAGTGCTTGACAGTGAACCAGTCATAAACGCTAGACTCAGCTACCTCCATGACTACATGAGGCTTGTGGGGCCATTCAAACATAAACCATAACAAATATCTTCCCCAGTTTACCTCCTATTAGCTTTGCATAAGGTCATCTTTGCATAAGGTCATCTTTGCATAGGTCATCTCAGATAATTTCCCAACTCATAAGCAGCTGTTTTCTCTCACATTAATTTCATCATCCTAGTTATGAACATGGTGTGTGCTACTAAATCTTCTTTACAGATGTCTTCAAATGTCACTTTTTCAGGTAGCCCTAATTAAATTTTTTTTAATTTGACAGTGCACCTCCATTTTTCCACTGCTCATTAAATTTTTCCTTGTATTTACTGTTTAAAGTTAAAATTCATGTGAATAATGCAAATTTGATGTATACATACTCAGTGAGACATGATTTGGTCACACAAAAATTCTTTCACATGTGACAACATGAGTTGAACTTGATATAGTTGTGTTAAGTAAAATAAACCAGGCACAGAAAGACAGGTACATACAATCTTGATCATATGTGGAATAAAAGTCTTTCATCATATAGAAATTGTATACAATGGTGGTTACCAGAGGTGAGGGACAATAAAGAGGAGAGAGGATTTGGGAAAGTTGTTCAGTGGGTCTTAATATTAGATAAGACCAAGTAGCTATGTAGTGCTATTGTATAACTGGTTGATTATTGACAAGAATAATGTACTGTACATTTCATTTAACTAAATGAATACATTTTTAAGATTTTATCACAAAGAAATAATGTTTCGGAATGAGTATGTTTAGTTACTTTAAACACTGAACTATGTTTACATTTATAACAACATTGTGTGTTTTATATTGGTATGTTTCATTTTCATGTTTTTACTTACCAGTTAAAATTAGTATATTTTAAACATTTGAATTCCTATGTATTTTTAATAGGGTGTGTATAAAGGGAAAATAAATCTGAGCATGTACAAATCAACATGCTGTAACAAAAGAAGTGATTGTCCTATAACTTCAAATTTGAAATTGCCAAAAAAATAATAAAAATAATAAGTAAGAAAAAGCTTTGATTACACATGTATAAAAATCTGTTTTATATGTAACTCATTTAGATACATATTCTGTATCATATTATATTATATATTATATATTATATATTATATATTATATATTATATATTATATATTATATATTATATATTATATATTATATATTATATATTATATATTATATTATATATTAATCATATATCATATGTCATATATTCAAATGAGTTAAGTAAATATTATAATTGTCTTCTTTTTACTCAGGTGGTAGATGTGATTTGCAAAAGTATCTTGTAATTTTGTAATTTAAAATAACATATAAAATGACAAACTGTCCAGTAGAGAATAGACAATTTTAGATGGACAAGCTATATACTAGCAAAAATGACCAAACAATGTAAGACATAACAGTTAAAGGCAGTATAGTCCTGAAATGCAAATTTAAATAAATTTATGTTAATTATGACTGACCGGAAGCATAGGAAGTGCATTAATACAGATGGAAGTTGGGAATGTGAACAAGCATCCAGCTTACTACCTAATTGGCTGCAGTTGGAGAGTAATCAGACAACATTCATAGCAACTCTGCCCCATGGCACTAAAATCAACTTGCTGAGATTCATTAAGAAATGTTTTACTGAACAGTGGTAATTTTAGAAAAGAAACAAGAAAAGAAAATATTGACATGTTAACATGAAAATATATTTTGAAATTTTTTGATGGAATCATTAGAAAACAGCAAGTTTAGCATTCTAGTTGGCAGGGAGTTTTCACGATGCTTTGTTATATGACAAAAATAAGATGTATAATATATGATATAAGCTTTGGTAACCAATTTTATTGTGAGCAATAAAATTTCTATTTCTGTTTGTGTGTTTATTAAACATGCTTGTGTAGATTTTGTATAAACTTGGCATATATTTGTGTTATATATGTTTGGCATGTTATATATGTTTAAATATTATATATGTTTAAATAGACTACTTGATTAAACAAATTAGGGTCAATAAGAATGTTACATATTGGATTAGTATACAAAAGGTATTGGGGTAAAGTTGCAATGGTAGAAAATAAGAAGGAAGAAGGAAATAATGTACATATAGTATATATATTATTTCACTGATATATTTTGTAATCATATACATAAGTATTTGTATGGAATTTTCAGGTAAAAAATAAAAACTACTCAAAGAAATTATTAATATCAGATGGTAAATATTATACATGGTAATCCCTATAACTTGAAGTAGCCATCTTTGAAAATAAATTTAAATGTACAAATGTACATCAATGAATAAATCACAAAAATGATGAGAGAGCTGGATAAACTATGAGATAGTATAAAAGAAAGACAATATACACTGAGCTTGAATATATATATATGTATATATATATAGCTGTATATCTATAGCAATATGTAATTGTTACATACAATGTTAGCAAATTATGCAAACATATTCTATCTATTCCCTCCAATAGAGTGCATTACATTGTTAATATTAGGATAATCTAATTCTATAATTCAAAATAATTCAAGATAATGTAAAATTTGGCTAAGAAGTGTAACAACCAATAAGCATCAGACAAAATCATTCTGTCTTGCAATGGTTAGATTTTTAAAGCTATATTTATAAATTCTTGTATGTTACAAACTCAATGTTTTCCTCATCATAAAAATTATTATGTGTTCCTATTCAGAAGTAGTTTTAAAAAGCAAATTGGACAATTTTAGAAATTATTTAAATGAGGGAAATATTCTAAAGAATATCAATTCACAAAACAGTCCATATATAGTTAAGTGACAATCTTGTTAACTTTTAGAACTCAGTAAGATGACCCCCTTCCACTGGGAACATCTCGGAAGCCTGCTGAAGGCCTCAGCTGCCTGGGACCACCACTGCTGGGCCCACCCTTCCACCAGGACC
>PVJX010037215.1:0-17077 GCA_004027295.1 Dolichotis patagonum
CAAATTAGGTCTTGGTTTTGGAATGAATAATATTCCTGTTGAAATAAAGACCACATTTGCCCATATTTTATTCTTTAATTATATCAAGTTATTAAATTAAAATGTTTAGAGAAAATTTTACATGACACTCAAGAAAATATATAAAAAGCCAAGCATTATAGCACATGCCTATAATCCCAGCACTTGGGAGGCTGAGGCAAGAGTATTTCTGTGAGTTGGAGGCTAGCTTGATCTATATAGTGACACCCTGTCTCAAAAAAAAAAAAAAAAATAGAAAGAGAGAGAGAATGGCTGTAGAAATTCAATAAACATTAGAATACTTAAATTTATAAAGATATTTTTGGAAAAAGTTTATCACTGTGTTATCCTAGTCTAGTAACATTTTTCCATCCAAAAAAACTTAGTTACCTTCTAAGTGACCTCATGAATCCATAGTTTTTGAAAGGCAATATAGTGCTGTGATGCTTAGAAAACATGAGGTGAATTTAAAGGTGTTTTTATCCTTTGAAATGCATCCAGTGAAATATTTATCTTGATCTTTTTTAATGCACATATTCCATAGGAGAATAGGTCTTTGCATTGTGGTGATAATTACATCCAAAACTACTTTCAGTATTTGATAAAAAATGAACTGAACATGTCATAGGGTTAACTGAGAAATATTTAAAGTTAAAAAAAATAATGCCAGCTAACCGACATGAGTGTGTACTGCAGGCACTCCATCTAGGCCCTCCAGGTGACCAGACAGATTCTCCACGCTGCCCACCCATCACACACTGTAAGCTGTAAATTCTGTCACCTGTTTTGGGGCACAGCCTGCTGCAGTTAGGTTATGGTCTGGTGACTGGGGAAGCAATAGGAAGTGGTGGGAACAGCGAGCTTTGGAGCCAGACCAAGGGGCGCTTGGGTTCTGGTCTTGAGACCAATCACTTGACCTCTCTACTGCAGATTATGCACTTAAACTAAGACACAATCTCCAGTTCCTGTAGCTGTACACAGACAACGTGTGGAAAGTGCTCATCAGAGTAGGCGTTAGGTAGCAACAGGCAGTGTCGGTTCTCACGCATTAGACAGCTACCTAGGCAGCAGAGGCCGTGGCCAGTCAGTTCCTGCATTCTCCCTCTGACACTCATGCCTGCCATGTACGTAGTTAACTCACAGTTGCAAAGCATCATCCATTTCACCTCAGGAAAGTTAGGGATGTCCACTGTCTGTGCTGCCTGCATGCTTCAGAAGCGTCATGGAATGTGCCCTGTGTGTCCTGGGATGTCCCCATGTCTTATAACCTCCCAGAACAGGAAGTGGTATGCCGCATGCCTCCACAGCTCCAGATTCAGTGCCTGGTGTTCTTATTCTGCCGTTTAAAGTTGACTCATTCTCCAGATATGCTGAGCGCTGTGTGAGACAGCATATGGAGGGCCAGTGAGGCAGGCAGTAAGGAAGAATTTACCACGGCGAGGACAAGGGTACCTAAGGCTTTCTTCAGGTCAGGGCACACTGCCAAGAGGGACAGCGGGCAAGTTCCAAGAGAGGAGCATGCCTTTAGGGTGAGAAATTGGGATTTTAATGTGAATTTAAGGACGTGGAAACAGTGGAGGCAACAGATATAATTATCTAAAGAATGACTTTTTGAAGAACATCTAGCACCTTCTAGAGCTTCCAGGAGGACCTGAATTGTGTCTAAAATTATATGTTTATAGTTGCAACTTGACAAGACCATTTCCTTGAGGCCAGTTAGTTTCAAATAGAGATTTATACACATTCACTTTTAGAGTAGGTGGGTCAGGGCTCCTTGGGAAGAATGAGTGGGCCCTGCATTACATATGCGTTTTGGTCTTGTGTAGGTTTGATGAGTGCTGCACTGGTGTCTTCTGATGTCAGCAGGAGCTGGGCAGGATGGTGCAAGGAGGTTTCTGCTGCTAAGGCTTTCCCCTTGCATCATCAGTGGGCAGCCACTGTCTTGAGCTTGTGTTTTACAGACACTTGCTATTCTCATTTTCTTATTATTGAAAATGTGCTAAGATTTTTTGGCTCTATGTCAAGCACTACTGCCAGGTGCAAAGGCAAGAAGAATGTGTGAAACCTAGTGTGTGCTTTACACGAGGGAAACAGACATGGAAGTATGAATATGAGGATCATGTGCAGAGCATCATTCTAGTGTGTGATCAAAGAGGAGAGGCCCCAAATGTTTCCTGAAGTGTGAGTAAATGTCACGATGGTTAATGAGTACCTGAAATGTAAGGTGTGGGATCTAAGTGCTGAGCCATAAAGAAGGGTAAAGTTGAGGCATTGCAGGGAGTGGATGCCTGCAATGCGTGAGGACATAATTGTCAGTGAAGTAAGTCTGGCACAGAAGGCTAAATGTCACATGGTTTTTCTTATATGAGAAACCCCAAATATAAATAAAGAGCAAAATACAAGATGACCGGAAACAAGAAGGCAGACTCTCTGGAGGTGGGAAGGAGGGGCAAGGGAAGGGGAAGTGAAAGTGATTAAGCTACGATATGTATGCGTACTAATTCCCCCAGATGAATGCAGTTCCTACGCATTGCAAACATACTAACAAAAAAGAATCCAAAACAAATAGGGAAAAAATGGCAAGAAATTAGAAAAGGAGACTATTAGAGAACAGAAAGGGGATGGAGAAAGAAGCAGGGCACAGGAGAATGAGGTAAACGGTACTCAAAGTTATGTTCTGTGCATGCCCAGACACACCAAAGCCAAGTCTCTCATTCTGGGTAACTGTATGCATTAATAAAATACAAAAGGTGAACACATGTAACCTGGAGTGGTAATGTGTGCCAAGGCTTGGCTACCATGGGTGTCGCTCTGTTGCTCTAAGTGACTGTTTCCAAACACACTTAGAAAAATTCTGTTGCCCCCTTTCTAATGTCTTTTGCGAACAGAGAATGTTCTGGTAACACTGGTGTCAGAGTTCCTTTCTCTGATGTGAGTCCCCCGATGCGTGGGAACAGCTGCTTCTCCTCTGTGGCAGTTTCTTTCCACTCTGGGTCATGGAACCCTGATGAGCCTGTAGCCTGGGTTGTGTACTTACAGCCTTGGCCAAGCTTACTCCTGCGGAAATAAATGGGTTTCGCCTCTTCCTGAAGGGCAGAGCCAGTGCCAAAAGATCTCCACCTGTTCAGGGGCTGCTGACCAGATCCTCACCACAGTACCCGTCCCGCCCAGTTTGTTCTCCCAAGAAAGACCTTTCCAGAATGCATCTTCCTCAGGTCTGCCTGTCCCTGGCAGCTCTGCAGGCGCCATTGCGGGAAAGCTGCTGACTCGTGGGTGGGTAGGTGTGGCGCAAGCCAAGCTTCAAGTCATTTTCGGTTGGTTTGTCTGTTTTGCAGCAGTGGTTCTGTGTACAATTTGTGTACCGATGAGGATGAGGAGGTGGAGCCTTCCCCTTCCGGGCAGAAGACCATTGAAAATTCAATAACTATGAATAAGATGAAGCTGCTGAAGGCGAAGATGGAGAGCATGAGCCTGGGCAGAAAGGTGACGCTGAGCTGGCCAGGCTCTCTGCAACTCGCCTGGCAGGGCCGGGCCCCAGGGGGAGTGGGCAAGGCATTACTCACTGGTATTTATGCCTCCAGGTTTTATTGAGGTACGGAAACGGAGAAGTTTTTTGTAAAGCCAATGACATGACTGAAAAAGTTGTACTACACTTAATTTACGATTTTTAAAACTGTCTTAGCTCTAGAGCCACAAAGGATGATGAAACATAGCTGAATCTGGTAACAGTTATTTTTAAAATGCTGCATTAAGCTTGGTGGGAGGCAGATCTCCATGGTAAGAGCGGGTGCTCACCCTGCACAGGGTTCTGGGTTCAAGGCCCAGTACTGCCCCCAATGCTAAGCTGATATTTGCTTATTGTGGGTGATACTTACTTCCGGCTTTGGTAGGTACCATCAGTTCTCAAAAGCGATTCTGAAGCGATGAAGCCAATTTACATTCTCTCCAGGGGCGTGTGAGACTAGCACTTCGGCCCACATTTGGTGCATTCTCCTCTTTATTTTTGCCATGCTGGCTGGTGTCTAGTGGTATTGCCCTGTGGTCTTAACTTATGTCTCTCTGATGATCAGGAAGTAGCGCATCTTTCACTTGTCTGTGGGCATGTGGCTATATAATCTTTCCTACCCCATCCCTGCTCAAATGCTTTTTTTTTTTTTTTTTGGTTATTCTTACATTTTGTTTATGTTACAGGCTAAAGCCAAATCTCTTATTCTGCATAACTGTATGCACTAATAAAATACAAAAGGGGAACAAGTATAACCTGAAATGATCACGTGTGCCAGGGTATCCCTATACCCATCGGTGGACTCATTTTCTGTCATTGTGTTGTTTCTGTGTCTTGGCTGTTGTGAGCAATGGGGCTGTGAACATAGGGCACAAACACCTCTTCAAGATACAGTTTTCATTTTTTTAGAATACAGTAGAAATGAAAATATTGGAAAATATAGTATGGTAATTTTATTTTTAATTTTTGGAGGAACCACCAGACTTTTCCAAAGAGTCTTTTTTTTTCCCACAGTGGCTTTGTTATGTGACATTTAGGATGGACTTTCTTATTCCCTTAAAAACTGCTTTTAGGATTTTGATTGGGATTTCATTAAGTCTGTAGAGATCTTCGGATAGTATTGGTGATACCTTTTTGACTGTGACTTATTTAGAAGTGGGCTCTGTAGTTTCCAAAAATGTTGCAGTTTTGAAAAACCTTTTTAATATTGATTTGTAGCATAATTTCACTGTGGTTGGGAAAACATGCTCAATAATTTCAGTCCTTTGAAAATAGGTAAGATTTGATCTGTAACTATGCTTACTGATAAAAATGCTGCTGACACCCTTGAAAAGATAGTATTTGGTCACTGTAGAGTGTTCTCTTTATATCTGCCAGTAGATCAAGTTCACTAACTGTGGTGTTTAAGTCCTCTATTTCTTTATCTTTTCTGATTTGGGTGTTTTTGGTTTTTGGTTTGTTTTTGAGTAGATTTCTGTTTTCTATCATTTATTGAGAGAGTAATGTTAAAATCTTTCTGTGTTTTGTGGATTGTTTTTCTAGAAGTTCTTAATTTTGGCCTTACATACTTTGAAGGTCTGTCACCGGATCTAGTAAACACAAGCAGCTGTGCTGTCTTCCTTCTGCTCAGTTTGTGCTCCTGTTGTATAATCTTTCCATTCTATGACTTTCAAGTGGTTATAATTTAAGCAGCACATGGGTTGGCTCATTTTTATCTCAAGTCATAAAGTTTAGTGATAAACTTAGTTTTGTTTATTTGTCTGCTTTTGCAGTTCTAACAATTGAATTAAGGCCTTCACAATAAGCTATATCCACAGCATTTTTGTTTGTTGATTAGTTTGTTGGTTGGTTGGTTGGTTGGTTGGTTGGTTTTTTTTGAGACAGAATCTCACCATGTAGTCCAGGCTGGCGTCAAACTCATCCTCCTACCTCAGCCTCCCAAGTACTGAGATTCCATGTATGTACCACCACAGCGGATCAAGACAGTGTTTTCTTGGCTAAATTAATCAGCCTGAACTCAAACCTCAAGCTTGTGATCTTCCTATCTCATTGTCTTAGAGTGCTGGGATTCCAGGCATGTGCCACCACCCATGACTGAGCTTACTCTTTTATCTCACTTGCGTTAATGTAATTCCTGATGGATTCACATTTTTCATCTTACCATTTATTCTCTATTTTACCACCCATTTTGTTTCTTCTCTTTGGATTTTTTAGACTTACTCTATTTTTTGTTTTCAATATTTTTGTTAACTGTACCTTCTTCCTGGTTTCCTTTAGTGATTACTGTGGAGACTTCAGTGTGCTCCCTTGATTTACTATTGTCTAGTAAAGATGATTTCTATGACTTTCATTTAGAGGTAGTGGTGTTACTACTGTTGACATCGGAATCTGAACATACTCATTTCATTCACTCCTGTCATCACGTTAGTTTGTGTATGCTTGGAACCCTAACTGCTCTATATTGCAGCATGAGACTGTTTTTAATTTACCTACAGAGCCATCTTATCTGTTGCTCCTTATTCTTCCCTGCATTTATATGGTTTCTTCGAGGATTATTTCCCCTCTGTCTGAGTTGTCTTATCTAGAATTTCTTTTCATTTAGGGCTCCTGACAATGAATTCTCTCAGCATTTATCTGAAAACATACTTTACATTGATTTTACTGCCAATCCAACTACGTTTTCCTTGTAAGTGATTTGATCTTTTGTCGAAGTTTTGTAATGGTCTTACTTAGGATGTGTCTTGGTATTAACCATTCCAGTCATTTCACTATGCACTAAAGCCTTTCCAACATAAAGACTGGAGTCTTTTATTTCAGGATGATTTTGTGTACTTATATTTTTAGTGTTTTCTTTGCTAGGAATTTTATACACCTGCTAAAACTTCATTCTTTTAAATATTGCACCTTTTTGCAGTGCTACCTATTAAATGTTCAGTAGAATCTTGTCTCTTTTGGGCACCTTATATTTTATTCTTCATTTCTGAAATGATTCATTGGACCATGTCAGTTTATTTCATACTTTCCTTAATTTTTTGTCCACTGTTTCTTGAGTTTGGGGGTTTATGCTTTTATAAGACTTTCTTTTAATATAACCTAGGGTCTTGTACATCCTAGGCAAGTACTCTATTGCTTAGCTGCATTTCCAGCCTTGATTAGATTTTTTAAAAACTATCTGTGAATACCAATTTAAAAATACTTAATTCAGATTGGAGAGCTGTGATACAGGTTTTTTAAATTTGTTTGTTTTAGGGTTTTTTCCCCCTTCACTGCATGAGTGAATCTAGCTGAAATGTTCTAATTCTTATTTTATGATGTATTTCATTAGGTTTGTGTATATTTGGTCTGCCTTTTTCTGCTTATTTTCTAATTTTTTCCTATAATGTTATTTACTTGGATAAGTATTAATAGTTGGGTGTTACTGTACAGCAGTGAGCATTTTGTGTGGGGAAGTAAGTTTTTTATTTCAAAAATACTCTCTTATGCAGACATTCACACCTGTAACTCTAGTTGCTCAGGAGGCTGAGTCAGGAAGATTACAAGTTCCAGGGCCATCTGGGCAATTTAGTGAGACCCTATCTCAATAAAAAATAAAAAATACTTGAGGTGTAGCTTCGTGATAGAGTACCCCTCACTTAAATCCCCAATACTGTGAGGTGGAAGGTGGAAATACTCTTTTCTCTAGAAAACTGTAAGTATTTTGGTTTTCATTTTGTTTGCAAAAAAGGGTTGAACCCAGGGCCTTCACACTGAGTTGTATCCTCAATCCTTTTATTTTTTATTTTTATTTTGAGACAGGGTCTCACTCAGCTACTAAGTTGCTCAGGCTGGGCTCAGACTTGCAGTCCTCCTGCCTCAGCCTCCCAGGGTGCTGGAGTTGTTTCTATTGAATTCACTGGCACTCTTTTGGAAGGGAAGCTTTGTGATTTACTTCTGTTTCTCTGGGATCTTTACTTTTGCCTGTCTCTCTTGACCTTGTCACACTTTTTTTTAATTTTAAAGAGGGTAAACTAAATATAACAAAACAAAACAAAGCAGATCAGAAGAAACAATGTAAGAGACACAGATTTCAAAGCAAGACAACAGGAGATCATCACTGTCTATCATCTTATCTCGTTTTCTTCTAAATAGTTGTCCATATCTTCACACACAATGAATTCATACGAAACAAAATAGTATTAAACTGATCAGAACAGAATGATGAAGGCATTTTAGACCTTTAAAACCAGACAACAGGGAAATCAACAGTGGCTGCCATAATGTCTCTCATTCTCTTCAAAATAGATGCCCATACCTTCATGTATGTTGAAATTAAACCAAACATAGTAGACTAAAATCACTCTGAACAGAGAATAATAGTATTGCTGGATTTCACAGCATGATGCTATGGAATCAATACTGGATACCATAGTGTTGTGCATTTCATCATGCATTACATAATCTATTTTCATATACTGTTTAGGAGAAGTTCTATACATGTATGAGTCTCTACATGTATACCTATCCTTTCTGTATTAGAGGACAAAACAAAACAAATTGTTAGAAAAACATGAAAAAAAGACAAACAAATAGCAATAGCAAAGAGCCCAAAATACTGACAATATAGGCCTTCAAACCAAGGTGGTAGGAGCATAACTAGGGTTGTTATTTTACATAATGATCTTCAAGAGTTCCTCAGATCACCATATAATAATATGCACAATTGTTCCAATCCTGTGTTAACTATTTTGTTCCAAGAATTTACAGAATTTGTAGCACAATCATCTTAGCTATACTAAGTGTGTTTACATAATTTTAGATATTTTTTCTTTTCCCTTTTTCTTTTTCCTAATTTTCCCAGAGATATTATTTTCCCCCTTAAGCAGATTCTTATCCTTTCATTGTATTTATTGAGTTTTTTGTATCTTATGTAATCTTACCATTTCTCATACTAGGGAGACTATACGGTATTTACACATGTGAATTTGATTTATTTCAGTTATGAGTATGGTTTCAAGTTGCATCCATTTACTTATAAATATCTCAATGTGATCATTCTTTATAGCTGAGTAATACTCCATTATATAAAAATACCACATCTTTTTTATCCATTCCTCAGTTGATGGGCATGTAGGTTGTTTCCAAGATCTGGCTATTATAAATTATGCTGCTATAAACATAGGTGTGCATATATCATTGTGATATGATGTTTTCAGCTCTTCTGGAATATGCCCAGAAGTGGAATAGCTGAGTCAAATGGGACCTCCAAACCTAGCTTTTTGAGGAATCTCCAGACTGACCTCCACAGTGGTTGCACCAGTCTACACTCGCACCAACTGTGCAGAAGAGTTCCTTTTCCCCCACAGCCTCTCCAGCATTTGTTGTTGGTGGTTTTCTTGATCCTGGCCATTCTTTCTGGAGTGAGATGGAATCTCAGTGTGGTTTTAATTTGCATTTGTCTAATGACAAATGATGCTGAACATTTTTTCATGTATTTATTTTCCATTTGTATTTCTTAATTTGAGGACTGTGTATTCATCTCAGATGCCCATTTTGGAATGGGTCTTTGAATTTTGGGAATATGATTTTTTTAAATTCTTTATATGTTCTGGACAGAAGTCCTTTGTCTGAGGGACAGTTCACTAAGATTTTTTCCCAATATGTGGGTTTTCTTTTCACTATGCTGTAGATTTCTTTTGACATGCAAAAACTCTTTAATAGGATGTGATCCCAGTTATTGATTGAATCGAAGAGGACCTCAGAAAATGGAAAGACATCCCTTGTTCATGGATAGAAAGCAAAAAGTTGTGAAAATGGCCATTCTCTCAAAATTGTTATACAGATTTAATTCAATCCCAATCAAAATACCACTAGCATACCTCACAGATCTAGAGAAATCACTTCTAAAATGTATCTGGAACCAGAAGAGAGCTAGAATAGCAAAGGCAATTCTAAGCAACAAAGGCAGGGCAGGAGGCATCACAATCCCTGACTTGAAACTACTAGAAAGCTACTATAATAAAATCAGCATGGTACTGGAATAAAAACAGATCTGAAGATCAATGGAATAGATTAGAAGATACAACTACAACTAAAAACACACTCAGTTATGTTATCTTTGATAAAGGAGCCAAACCCGTCCTCTGGAAGAAAGATAGTCTCTTTAATCAATGGTGCTGGAAAAATTAGCTCTCCATATTCTGAAAACTAGAACTAGATCCATGCCTCTCACCATGTACTAAGCTAAAGTCTAAATTGATCAAAGATCTAGATATTAAAACAGAATCACTAAATCTATTGGAAGACAAGGTGGGTAGAAATCTTGAAGACATAGGGGTAGATAGAGAATTCATGAACAGGAATCAAACCTTTTCACATTCTTAAGCCCAGGCACCTTTCCTTCCAGTTGGCTCTTCTCTAACATGCCTCGGGAACTTCCTCCTTGGTCTCTTAAAGATTTCTCGATTTCTCGTTGCCCTTTTCATCCTGTTGGCCCATGTTTGATGCTACAGGTCTTAGACCTGCTTTCAGTGTTTTAATAATAACTAGAAGTTTTTTTCTCTTGTGGGCTTATTTTGTTTCATCTTCAGTTTAACACATCTCTGTCTATCTGTCTGTATGTCTCTCTCTCTCTTGTTTTATTTTGTTTTGTTTTATTGAGATTCCACATTTGCCTTCTCACCACAGCTATCAGCTTTGCAGATGAGCCAAGCAGTTTGCATAAGCAACATGCA
Source organism: Dolichotis patagonum (assembly GCA_004027295.1). Classification (NCBI taxonomy): domain Eukaryota; kingdom Metazoa; phylum Chordata; class Mammalia; order Rodentia; family Caviidae; genus Dolichotis; species Dolichotis patagonum. The sequence goes on from PVJX010037215.1 coordinate 10,234, forward strand.
AACCACTATCTATTTTCTTTCTTTCTTTCTTTCTTTCTTTCTTTCTTTCTTTCTTTCTTTCTTGGAGGTAGGTACTTGAACACAGGGCCTTAGCTCTGAGCTACATCTCTAGGCCCTGTTTATATTTTATTTTATTTTTTTGAGACAGAGCTTGCCATCACTTGCCTCTGCCTCCCTGAGTGCTGGGATCAGGCGTCTGTGCCACTCCCTCAGCTCTTTACCAAACACTGTTCCTTCTGGCAGGAAAGAGGGTCCAGGGTGAAAAATAGGTCAGCAGTGCAGTCTTACATGTAATCAGCCCGTGTTCTTCCAACTTGTGAAATAATACTGGAGGAAATAAAATTACTTTTCTTTAACATCCTCAGAAAATTATACCCAATGAAGCAAAATTACAATTGTGCTCCACCGTTTAAACCATGTGAAGATCGTGCACTGAGGTTATGAAATGTCCGCATCCTGGGGTAGCGCTTTCTTCTGTTGTTGGTTTTCTCAGCCTGGTGGCCAAGAAGGACCCTCACTCAGTAACTTCTGTGCGCTGTTTTCTTGCAGCCCAAGAGAGCCCCAAGGTTGCAGCCTCGCCCACCAGCCACTCGCCCTGCCAGCGGCTCCGCAGGGGTGGCCCTGCGCCCCCGGTTGCTGCCTGCACTAACGCCCCTGAGCTCGGGGCGCCTGCCGGGGTCCTCTCAGACTTGGGGCACCCAGCGCTCCGCGGGGAACTTGGCGACTGAGGACCTGAACGACCTGGTCCTTGAGATCCCAGGTCCAGAAGAGCGCAAACCAGAGGATATGCTGCACCTCGGGGAGACCGAGGGGAGCGTAGCGGGGCCCAGCGGTGGCACAGGTGCCCAAGGAAAACAGAGGGCCAGCACCGTGTCCTCGTCCCTGACCCTGTCCCCTCCCAGGGTGGTAGCGCAGAGTCCCGGGGACAGTGTGCCCCCGGGGAAGCCACACCACCAGCAGCGGCTGCGGGACTCCAGAGCCGCTCCTGAGCCTGCCGCCGTCCCCAGCGCTGCAGGCTCTGGCTGTCGAGGGGTGAAGGTCCGCTCACCGGGAAAGAGGTCAGATGTCATCTCCAGAGTAGAGGCCCGGGACATCACGGAGATGGCCAACAAGGCCGCCAAGGAGCCCGTGGGCCGCGTAAGCAACGTCGGGCTGCTGGCTTCCCTGGCAAGGAGTGCGAGCAGGAGCGGGGTGCAGAGCGCTCGCGCGCCTGGCCGGCTGGGGACCACACTGCGGGCTCCCCGCCGGCGCCTGCAGCCAGAGACTCCACCGTGTGCCTCTGCAAGGGACCAGCCCTCCGTGCCCTTCCCGGTAAGTGCGGGCCTGTCTGCCTGTCTGCGATGCTGGAACAGGAGGAAACAAACTCAAAGTCTAGGCTCTGGAAGCAATAAGGAGGTCTGAGTTTGAATTTTTTTTTATTTATTTGTAGTTTGGTTTTGGTTTTTTGAGACAGTTTGACTGTGTTGTTTAGGCTGGCTTTGAACTCACTGGGGTCCTCCTGCTTCAGCCTCCTGAGTGCTTGCTAGGATTCACTACCATGCCCAGCCTGATGATAAAATTGTAAATGTATTGGTCCTAAACTGAGAAAAGTAACTGAAAATAAGTAAACAGTTTCTTAAAGGCTAAGTATTTTTATTCGTGCTTTTTCCCAAAGAATTCTTATCTGAGTCATCAAATTTTAGGCTTTTAAACATTAATAATAAACACTAGGCCAGGCATGGTGGTATACACCTGTAATCACAGCACTAGAGAGACTGAGGCAGGATCACTGTAAGTTCTAGGCCAGCCTGGACTACAGAACAAGACCCTGTCACTAAAACATAATGATAATAATAATAATAATAATAGGCAGTATGAAGTAGTGCTAGAAGTGAGAACTGGGTTCCAAGCTAATTTAGTTAAACCAAAATCAGTAATGTTAAAGGGAAACCACACGGTCTCCTCGTGCAGTGGGATTTGGGCATGTGGCGCTCCTGTCCTGCTGATGACTCACTGTGCAGGGGTTCTGTGTTCTCGTTACAGTCTTCCTTTGGCCTGCGAATGAACCGAAGCAGTGCAGCTGCAGGGAAAAGAGGAGGTAAGGAAGCCTGGCCACCGTGAAGACAGGATGAGGCTAAGAATCACACTATTACACGTCCAGTTGAATGCTCACAGAGACTGGGGTGGGAGGGTCTCTGGTGTACACAGAGCAGAGTCCTCCCTAAGCGTCCTCCCAGTTCAGGAAATGATTGTGCCAGTGGCAGGTAGCACGCATGTGAAAAATAAAACCAGAATTGAAATTAACAGCACTGCAGAACTGCCATGTGGTTCTCAATCTCAAGCTCCAGCGGCGGGCCTGAGGTTGGAGGAACTGCCCTGGACAGGTGTTTTTAGCATCTGATCCAACATCAGTCTCTCAGGTTGGCTCTGTCTGGATGAAAAACCAGGCCTTCACAGTACAGGGCAGAGCAGCTATCAGAAGATCTCCCTCCAGGAGCAGCTCCTGGCAGATGCTGGCTGGCTTTCCCACTCTTCTTCCTTTGCACTTTAATGCCTGGTACCTGACCTGGGCTTTGGCAAAAGGCATAGCTTAGATTAACTGCAAATCCAGTTTTCAGAACCCTTGAAGCGTCTTCAGAGACTTCAGCTGCCAAATAGCTACAGAGCTCAGGCCTCCCACACCTCTTCATGGTTAGGATAATTGTATTATAGCTGGATTATTCTCAGAGGGCTCATCAAGTATGATTCTGAGCCAGATAGTTTTCTTGACTCTCTTCAAAGTTTGGTTGGGTTTACTTTATACAACCTGATTACCCTTAGATGCAGCCAGGAAAGTATTAGTGTGTACAAGAAGTGTCATCAGTATAAACCTACTAACTCTAAACAGAGTTCTTCTATAACTTCTCTTATAGATGCTATAAATAACTTTTAGGTAAAAAATGCTACAAATTACATTTTTATGGCAGAAGTGTTTACTGCAAGAGGAATGTGCTTTGCTGAATGTTCACATTTAGATTTTAAGCCTTATTAATTAAGGTGCCCTTTCTCTGAACAGGAGAGTACACTCATCACCTCCCACCCGTGAAAACCCCTCTCCAAACAAAGAAGAAGGCAACAGCAAAACATTGTTTTCTTTGTGGAAAGAAAACAGGACTGGCTACTAGCTACGAATGCAGGCAGGTTGGCCAGCTGGAATGACTTTCTTGGTGGTGACTTAGCCTGGGGAGTTTGCAAAATAAAGTGTTATTTAAATTGGCCATTCACATCAAGGTGATGTTCAAATAGCAGCCGTCAGTAGAATTCCTGATTGGCTAAAAGAAAGAGTAAGTAGTTTCCAAGAGGCAAAAGCAGATTCCCAACTGTCCTATAGACTAGGAGATCAGAGCCAGTGGGAACATGAACCTTCTTTGTTTTGTGTTAAATATGCTTGACTTTTGTTGGGTTGTTACCTTAACAGAAAGCCTCCTGAAAAATGCTATTATTTTAAATTGACAAAAACAGACTAAATTGACGCCGGGTATGATGGTGCATGCCCGTAATCCCAGCACTCAAGAGGCTGAGACAAGAGGATCATTGTGAGTTCAGGACAGCTTAGATTGCTTAGCAAGACCTTAACTAAAAAAAAAAAAAAGACTAAATTGAAAGTTAGTTTGGCTGGGAATTTAGCTCAGTGGCATGAGTACCTGCCTGGAAAGCGCTAGGTCATGAGTTCGATCCCCAGTACCCAAAAAAAAAAATTAATTTACTACAAATGTTAACAATTATACAGTACAGTTATTTCAAAAACAGTCAAATAATACGCTTTTTAAAGTAAAGAGTTTTTTCTTCCCATAATTATGAAATCTCCAAGAATTATGTCTGGTCTTAAATTATGTCAAGGCCAAGCATTGAAAATAACTGATACTTTTTAGAGTGTCCTGCATTCAATTGAAATGCCTTACCTGGTAACATTTTTTAATTTTTTTTCATGAAGTAACTATATTTAACCTAATTTTTTCATAAGACTATATTTCTCAGATTTTCATTTAGGTTTACTAGGTGTAAGAGATAGGGCAGACTGCCAGGCGTGGTGGCGCACACCTGTAATCCCAACACTCTGGAAGGCTGAGGCAGGAGGATTGCCATGAGCCCTAGGTCACCATGGGCTATCTAAGGGAGTTCAAGGCCAGTCTCCACTCTATAGCGAAACACTCTCTCAAAACAAACACACACACAAGCAAACAAAAACTATGGAAGACGTGCTTATCTGCTTTTGCAGTGGTGCTGCTTCATGAAGGCTAAATGTGGTTTCAGTCCGTCTTGGACTCTGTATTATAAACTGCTGCTTATAGACTGCTTGTTCTTCCGGGAGGTCTTTGCTTTTGAGTGTAGGGGAAATGTCCATGGTAACATTGGTAAAGACCCAGAGGGTGTCGTGTCTGCTGGCCTGCGTGAAATGTGCCTATTCATATACCCCCTTTCTGTGCTCTAGATGTGGAAACAACTTCTGTGCATCTCATCGCTATGCAGAGACTCACAGCTGCACCTATGATTACAAGAGCGCAGGGAGGAGGTTCTTGCAGGAGGCAAACCCTGTGGTGAAAGCACCAAAACTTCCAAAAATTTAACTCCTCCTCTGCGCCCCACTGTTCTGCCCACTCGCGAAATCGTATTATATTGACAGAAGAAACACTGTTTAGACTGCATTCTTTTTGCTCGACTCCAAAAGACTGGTCAAATAACAAAAGCATCTAAAGCCTACTGTTGGAGGATGGAAAAGCTACTGTATTTAATGTCTTTATTTTTTTGGCAAATCAAAAGTTTTAAAAGTAGTTCTAAAAACTTTACACTGTAATGTCTTAGCTTTTTTATTGCATGTCTGTGTTAAGTGTCTTATATTCGATACTGCAGTTTCACTAGACAACTCTTCAACACATGCACTTTAGGAAGTAAGTACTGATGGTGTAACAGCGTCCAGCAGTGCGGAAGGCTCTTCTGACACGGGCCACTTTTTTTATTTTTTGTGCTGGAAGGGTGAGGTAGGTGGGATTTTTTTTTCTTCAAAATCCCTATGTGTGAACGTTTGTGGAGTTACTGGCAAGTTCTTTTTTTATTTCAAACTACGTTTTATAAAAAGAACATTTGCGTTTCCAGTGTGGTTTTTAAACACATAAATCTTCCATATTCAGACTGGCATTCAGATATATATCCATTCTATAAAGCATATCATGTTAATCAAGTACATATTTTTAAAAATTCTACTTTTTAAATGGCAGTTTTAAAACAGTTTTACTTGCTGCCACTAAACTGAGACACCACCTTCCGTTTTTCAAAAAAATGGCTACATTGAAAGCAGAACTTGGCAGCATGCTTTGTTTTTCTTACAGCTTGAGTGCTATTACCAGAAGAAATGCAGTTAAATATTGAATTTCACTATGTGTTTGTTTGATTACAATAAATTTTCTTTCATAAATAAATTTTCTCATATAAAATTTTTGAATGAAATAAAACTAATTCTGCTTGCAAAAACAGCTATCAGTATAAATGTTTTCTTTTCAGGTCTAAGAATCTTCCCTGGGTGTGAGCCAGGGACACACAGGCTTTACCTTCCACACCCTCACATCCAGCAGAAATTGAGCATCGGTAGAGAACAACACTGCTGGAGCTTGAACAGAATTTATCTACAGGGGAAAACAGAGCAAGTCACAGGCACATTTCTGAAGAGGGATGCACGTAGGTTAATGCACATACTTCTGTGTATAATAAAGAGTTACTCAGTTTTCCCTCCCTTATGAAGAAAGCATGTGCTTTAGACAGAAAATATAAAGAACTCAGTTCATTTGTCAGCATGGTAGCACGCTGACAAATGAACCAAAGCATAATTACTCTGCAAGTAAATTATTTTAATGTCTTGTTTAAGTTTTACCAAAGATTTTAAGTCTTTTCATTACTAAGTCACTGAGAAGTAAACTACTTTAATTCAAGAAGTTACTCAGAGGCATTTCTGTTTGCTTTAGATTCCGTAAAATTGATTTAGAGGCAGTACAATTCAAATTTCAGACTTCATCTCCCAGAAAGCAGCATCTCAGGCTGTCTCTTTGGGACCCGAAACTCTCGGACCCATAGAGTGTCCTGGGCTGTTTGGATCGAAAGTCTGCGCAGACCTGCATCTCGGCGGGACTCTTTGGGGCTGGGAAGCACGCCCTTCATCCGCAGGGAACTGCCTGAAGATTGGCATCTGGGCCACGTCTGTTTGGGCCCATAGCCCCGCCCTTCACCCCCAGGAAGTCTCCCAGAAAGCAGCATCTCAGGCTGTCTCTTTGGGACCTGAAACTCTCGGACCCGCAGAGTGGCCCGGGCTGTTTGGATTGGGAATATTGTGGAGACTGGCATCTTGGCCAGGTCTGTTTGGGACCGGGAACTTTTCAGAAATGAACATTCTGGCCTGACTCTTTGGGACCTGTAGGCCCTTCACTCGCAGGGAACATCCTGGAGACCTGCCTGGGACAAGGCACAGAGGCCTGGCCTGCCTGAGATTCCACAGGCTCCGGGGTGGCCACACCCAGCATTCGCCTTACAACTTAGGGAGCCAGGAGCCCACAGAGGGGAGTTAGGACCCTGTGAGGAAGCCAAGAGCCTGTGGGGGAGCCACTGCCCCTCCAGGAACTGAGGGTGTTACAGGTAATTTGCCACATAAGCAGAGAAAGCTTTGGAACACCGCTCAAAGTAAGGAAATACAGAAAAATGACAAAAGGAAAGACCAAAAGGCAGGCTCAAAGCCCTAGCCCTCCTCAAGAAAGCTTAGAAGCTGTGTACATAGAAGAAAAAAGAAGCCATACACCTGAAATGTCTGAAATGATATCAAATGAAATAAATATGCAAATAG
>PVJX010037216.1:0-17099 GCA_004027295.1 Dolichotis patagonum
CTCTTTTCTCTCTAACAGTTTTTAGTATTCTATTCTTATGTTGGATTTCTGGGATGGTGATTATTATGTGTCTGGGTGTAGTTTTATTTTGGTTATGGCTGTTTGGAGTTCTATATGCTTCACTTATCCAGATGTCTGTTTCTCTTCTCATGTTTGGGAAGTTTTCAGCTATTACTTCTGCAAATATCCTCTTGATATCCTTTGGGCTGTCCCCTTCTTTTTCATTTATCCCTATTAATCTTATGTTATTTTTCTTTGCATCATCTTGCAGGTGTTGAATTGTTATTTCCTGATTCTTTGTTATTTTTAAAAGATCTTGTCTTTCTTGCTCACTGGCTGCAATCTTATCTTCGAGATCTGAAATTCTGTCTTCACTTTCATTGAAGCAGTTTTTACAGCTTTCAATAGAATTTTTGATTTCCTGTATATCTCTTTGAATCTGCTTTATGCATTCTGTTTGTTTCTTATATTGTTCTTTCAGGGATTCTATCTGTTTGCTTTGTTCCTCTAATTTGTTAGCTGTGTTTTCACTAGATGTGTTCACTATTTCTTTTACTATTTTTATCAATTCTTCTTTTACCTGTGCAAGTATTTCTGATTTGAATTTCTCCATAGCTTTCCCTATTTGCATATTTATTTCATTTGATATCATTTCAGACATTTCAGGTATATGGCTTCTTTTTTCTTCTATGTACATGGCTTCTAAGCTTTCTTGGGGAGGGCTAGGGCTTTAAGCCTGCCTTTTGGTCTTTCCTTTTGTCATTTTTCTATATTTCCTTACTTTGAGCGGTGTTCCAAAGCTTTCTCTGCATGTGTGGTGAATTACCTGTTACACCCTCAGTTCCTGGAGGGGCAGTGGCTCCCCCACAGGCTCTTGGCTTCCTCACAGGGTCCTAACTCCCCTCTGTGGGCTCCTGGCTCCCTAAGTTGTAAGGCAAATGCTGGGTGTGGTCACCCCAGAGCCTGTGGAATCTCACTCAGGCCAGGCCACCGTGCTTTGTCCCAGGCAGGTCTCCAGGAGCTTCCCTGCAAGTGAAGGGTTGGCCTATAGGTCCCAAAGAGTCAGGCCAGTATGTTGGTTTCTGAAAAGTTTCTGGTCCCAAACAGACCTGGCCAATATGCCAGTCTCCACAATATTCCCAATCCAAACAGCCTCATCCAATCTGCGGGTCCGAGAGTTTCGGGTCCCAAAGAGACAGGCCTTTACAGTTGGTTTTGTCGTTAATTTCTAATTTCATGGCACTATGATCCGATAACATGCATGGGATAATTTCAATTCTTTACTTAAATATGTTCTGTGGGCTAGTATGTGGTCTGTTTTAGAGAATGTCCCTTGTACTGCTGAGAAGAAGATATATTCTGATGTTGTTGGATACAAAACTCTATATACATCTATCAAGTCCATTTGTTCACAGGTATGATTCAGTTCTGTTATTTCTTTGCTGATTATCTGTCTAGTTGATCTGTCCCTCTGTGTCAATAGCATGTTAAAATCTCCTGTTGTAATTGTGTTATTGCTTATTTGACTTTTCATTTCTGTTAGTATTTGCTTTATATAGCTGGGTGCTCTGGAATTTGGTGCATATATATTTAAGATTGTTATCTGTTCCTCTTGAAATTTTCCCCTAACTAGTATGTAGTGACCTTCTTTATCTCTTTGGATTATTCTTGGCTTAAAATTCACATTGTCTGCAAACAGGATTGCTACTCCTGCTTGTTTTTGGTTTCTTGTTGTGTGAAGTACTGTTTTCCATCCTTTGACTTTCAGTTATATGGGTTTCCTTTTGGGTAAGATGGGTTTCTTATAGACAGCATATGGTTGGATGTTGTTTCTTTTTTTTCTTTCTTTTTTTTTTTGTGGTACTGGGGATCGAACTCACGAACTCACACTTGCCATGCAGGTGCTTATGTCACTGAGCTAAATCCTCAGCCCTGGATGTTGTTTCTTGATTCATTCTGCCAGTCTGTTTCTTTTGATTGGTGAGTTGAGATCATTGACATTAATGGTTATAACTGTTATATATTGGTTTATTGTTGACGTGTTATCTTTCTGCTGTTGTATCTTTAGCTTTCCATTCTATTTAATTGTCTACCTTTCTTGGTGGGTTTATCCTATGTGTATCTAGAATATCTTTCAGTATTCCTTGTAGGGTTGGTTTTGTGATCATGAAATTTTTCAGCTGTTCTTTGTCATGGAAGTATCTTTTTTCTCCATCCATTTTGAAGGATAGTTTTGCAGGGTATATCATTCTGGGTTGGAAATGTTTTCCCTTTCGGATCTGAAATACTTCACTCCATGCTCTTCTTGTCTTCATTGTTTGTGTTGCGAAGTCTGCTGTGATTCTGATAGGTTTTCCTTTATAGGTGATGTGTCTTTCCTCTCTAACAGCTTTTAGTATTCTGTTCTTATGGTGGGTTTCTGGGATGGTGATTATTATGTGTCTGGGTGTAGTTTGATTTTGGTTATGGCTATTTGGAGTTCTATATGCTTCACTAATCCAAATGTCAGTTTCCATTCTCATGTTTGGGAAGTTTTCAGCTATTACTTCTGTAAATATCCTCTTGATATCATTTTGGCTGTCCCCTTCTTTTTCATTTATCCCTATTAACCTTATGTTATTTTTCTTTGCATCATCTTGCAGGTGTTGAATTGTTATTTCCTGATTCTTTGTTATTTTTAAAAGATCTTTCCTTTCCTGTTCACTAGCTGTGATCTTATCGTCGAGATCTGAAATTCTATCTTCACTTTCATTGAGGTGGTTTTTACAGCTTTTCAATAGAATTTTTTTATTTCCTGTATATCTCTTTGAATCTGCTTTATGCATTCTGTTTGTTTCCTATAGTGTTCTCTCAGGTATTCTGTCTGTTTGCTTTGTTCCTCTAATTTTTTAGCTGTGTCTTCACTAGATGTGTTCATTATTTCTTTCACTAGTTTTACCATTTCTTCTTTTACCTGGGCAATTATTTCTAATTAGAATTTCTCCATAGTTTCCCCTATTTGCTTCTTTATTTCAGTTGATATCATTTCAGTCATTTCAGGTGTATGGCTTCTATTTTCTTCTATGTACATGGCTCCCAGGCTTTCTTGGGATGGGCTGGTGATTTGAGCCTGCCTTTTCCTCTTTCCTTTTGTTATTTTTTCTTCATTTCCTTGGTTTGAGTGGTGCTCCAAAGCTTCCTCTGGGTGTGTTGCAAATCTCTTCCTGCACCCTCAGCTCCTGGAGCAGTCTCAGCTCCTCTGCAGGTACTTGGCCCCCTAAATTGAGAGGCGGTAGCAAGGTGTGGAGAACTGGGGCTAGAGAAACCCCCAGGGCACAATCCCCTGTCCTAGTGGTGTGGATATGAACTCAGACACTGGCAGTGCTGGTTGCAAGTTGTCCCCAGGCCAGCTCAGTTGAGCCCAGAGTCCTTGAGCAAGGTTCCTGCCTCCTGGACTTAAACAAGTTCACTGAGCGTGGTTGACTGAGGCCCTGCAATGTGCTAGACCCAGTCCAGTGTCCCGGTAGCTCCCCAGGAACTCAAAAGCCAGAATGTAGGTCTCTAACTTTCCCCAGGTCACAGGAACTCACCTCAGGCAATCTCCACCTCTCTGCAGATCTCTCTTGATTGAGATGCAGAAGCTGGGCCTGGAGAACAGGGGCCAGCAGAGCCCCCGGGGTACAATCTAGACATAATTTCTTATAACTGGTCCTTGTCTCAACCTCAGTCTACTTCCTCCCACTTATCCCCCAACACTGTATCATTCAGTGACTTCCTGTTGACCTCACAATAAATTCTGATGTTTAGGACTCTATATTATAGACTTCTGGATCTACCCAACTCAGATTCTTCATTGTTCTAGCTTTCTGCTCTACATTTTCCTCCTTTCTCTTATATAATGGTTTTTCCTTTAATGGTAATACTTTCCCCAGAGTCTCTACCAAAATCATGGCCCTTAAATACAGCTCACCCTCAAGTATTCATCTTGTTCTAAGAACGCTTTCATAACTTCCAAGCTCCATTTGATCATTTGCCTGTTTATTCTTCAGAATGCAGTTCTCTCTTTCTTTTGGAATCTAAGCAGATTATCCTTTGAAATAAAATCATTCACATATTGTCTTAGTGCTCAAACATTTTAAGCTGTGAATTGCTTGAAGAAAATGACTATCTTCTCTCACAATACGTAGCCTTGAAGATTATTTTTTCTTTTGGTACTGGGCATCAAACTTACAACCTCATGTTTAGCAGGCAAGCACTTGAGCTGCTGAGCTAAATCCCCATCCCATGAAAGTTCTTAAGTATGTTTGTTCTATCATTTGCTTATTTTCTTGGAGTGAGCCTGTGGCATTGCAACCTTAAACCAGTCATGAAAACCACATCTCTAGACATGAGCCCTCTGGAGTTGCCATAGGCCATTGAAGTGTAAGAAACAAATCCAACTAGAGAAATGGTGCCCACTACTGATTGTTTATCTAAACTGGGATCTGGATAACATCTTGCATTGCCTCATAGTGAGTTTTTGTTGGTTGAAATGTTAAGAAGAAATGTAAATGCAAAGGAACCTAAATTGAGATGAAAAAGAAAGTGATTTGGAAACAAAAAGAGGAATCCAAAACTTTAAAGACCCATTCTTCTTGGCTTAACAGGGGATGAGGCAAAATCAGATAATACAGATAATTTCTGTAACTGTGAAACATCCATAGTACTTAAGATTAGCAATTCAACTATTGTCAAAAGCAGTAGATTTTCTAAGAAAGTCAGAAAAAAATAGGCATAATCCTAAATTATTGTCTTTCACCACAGTAACTGGATCAACCATTTGCAAAATGTATGATAGGATGCAACTTGAAACCATACTCATAAGCGAAATAAACCAAACTCATATGTGTAAGTACCGTATAGTCTCCCTAGTATGAGAGTTGGTAAGAGTTTATAAGATTTTATGGTAATCATGATTTCCCATTTCATTGTTTTGAAGCCTTTCAATGTTTTCATTCATCAGTTGGAATGGTTTTATTCTGTTTTATTTGACTTTATTACACTTGATGGTATGAACAGCTGTTTTGAAGAAAACAAAACATTATGACAGCCATTGCTGATTTAATATTGTCTTCCTTAGAAGTCCTACCATGCTTCTACTCTCCTATTACCATCAGTTCTATCATGTTGTATCTTACTGGGATTTTAATATATGTGATAGTATAAACAAATTTTTTTATTGAAAATGAGATATTATAGTAGCCATTAATCATTCTCTGTTATTTGGTTCAGAATGTCCTATAATTCTTTCATTCTTTTGAATGGTTTTATACTATTTTGTTATGCTTGATATTATTGTATTTGAAACTGTGCTCAACTATAGCAGAGAAAGAGATATTTTGACAGTTACTGTTAATGTCCGGTTGTCTTGTTGTAAAGTGCGGTGCTGCTTATGTTGTTCTGTTCTGGTCTGCTTTGTTCTGCCCTCTTTTGTTTTATTCTCTTTAAAATAAAAAAAGTATGATATTCATTTCTGGGTTGTTTGCCTGTATTAAACCACTTTTAATTATAAAATAATATTTAAATTGTATTTAAATTTTCAGGGAAAAATGAAATTTAATGGTAAGCCTTTGTTCTCAAGGGAGAATTGCTCTCCTCAGGTTTTTTAGAAAGATAAATGCTAAATTGATTCTAGATTGAATGGCATGTGTTTAGGAGGAATAGAAAAGCATACCAGAAATAGAAGCAAATATTGAAGAATGAATAATGAAGCAGATAGAAAATTAAAAGTTTTTCTATTTATTCATTTTATAAGACATTGTGATACAGAGTCAATAACCACTACTATTTTAAGATTTTTTAACAAATGGGGAAGATCCTAAAGGATTGAGGAAAAGGAAAAAGGATTATATATATTCTTTAACTTTTTGTTTTCTAAAAAGTGGCCTTGCTGTGTTGGCCAGATTGGGTTCAGGTGGTCCTTCTCCTCAGCATTCCAAATAGCTGTGACTACAAGTACACACTGCTGTCCACAGCATATAACTCATTTCTTTTTAAAAGGAACAAAGGTATTCCTTAATAATTAAAGATAGTAGTTTACTCAGCTCCAAGGATGAGATTAAGATTGCAGAGATCTCTGAAATATCTGTGACTTTATGAAACTCAGTATGTGTCAGGAAATTTTAATTTCCTTTCATAACAAAATGACAGGACTTGTAGCTTAGAGGTAAGCAATAGAGACCATTTATCTGTCTTTTACCCCCACTCTTCAATTCTACCATACATGTGATACCCTGCAGCAGCTAGAAAAATACGATGAGCACAGTATTTCTCAAACTGCAAGGCCTGGAAAGTTCATTTTTAAATACAGCAATATATTTTTGTAGAGAGTAATTTTTAAAGGTACTCTAGTTTTTTTAAAAAGAACACCAATGTGTACTTATGTATGATATATATATATATATATATATATATATATATATCCAATCTTATTATGTGCCAAGCACTGTGCATGTTGCTGAGAGCATAAAATGATTAAAATACTTACTATTCCTGGCAGTAAGGAATAAGAATCAAGAGTAAAGCAATGTGGTCTTTCTATAACTACTCCAGTGGAATCACCACCTGCAATAGTTAAGAGCCTTGGGAAGAACAGAATCAACAGAAAATATATGAGTATGTATTCAAGGGGACTTACTAGGATTTATAGGACCAGAAGCAAGAGAGTTGCTCAGTCCAAAAAGATGCACCCCTCAAATCAAGATGGATCAAATAAGTCTAAATTCTGAAAGCTCACTAGACAGCCATCAGCAGGGAGACTTTGCCTTGAGAGGCTGAAAAAACTGGAAACCTGGAAACTGAGGATGGCAACAAAATATGTGCCCTCTTCAGAAGACTGAAGCTCTTAAAAATCAACAAACGTCACATTCTTCTTTCTCTTTTTAATTCTATCCAGGCTCCAGCCCTATTAGTTCATGTCACTCACAATCAGGGTAAGTCTTCCTCCTTGATTTGTTGGTCAACATTTTAATCTTCCAGATACCCCCTGAACTGCGCTCTACTAATCTTCTGGGTGTTTCTTATTCTAGTCAAATTAACATATCACAATTACAGGTCCCAACACTGAAGACTTTTAGCAGCTGGTTTGAAGGAACACCTGCTGGATCCATTTTTCTGAATTGATGGCTGTCAATCCAGGCTGTATATCACCATGAGACATTTTAAAATAGAGCTTCCTAGTCCCATTCCCAGATATTCTTATGGAGTTTGTCTGAGACGGGGGCTCACACTGCATTTTGAGGATATTTTCCTGGTGAAACTAATGTTCACCAATGTTGAGAACCACAGGGAGGTGCCCTAAACAAATCCATTGGCACCCCACCAGCCCCATTATGTTGAGAGTTCATAAGGAAATTGCTCTGAAAAGAATTGTTTAACATGTATGTACTGAGCCCCTTATGGGTGGCACGAAGAGTTTTAGGTGCTTAGAGTACACCAGTGAATACAATGGGAATACAATGGGAATACTTTAGGTATTAAGCATTCATTAAGTAATGTCCCAAACCAAGACATAATTGCAAACTGTGACAAGTACTTTGAAGGCGCTGGAGAGGGCAGGGAGAAATCTAGTTTAGAATTAAGAAAAAGGTTTTCCAAAGGAAGGAAACTTTCAGTTGGGACTTAAACCATAAGTGGGCATTAAGTGAGACCCTTCAGTGAAGATAAACAGCCAAAGGTCCTGAGATGGGACTGGACGCTGACCTCAAGTCCACATTACCTCCTTGATACAGCTGCATGACTCAGGAAAGTTCTTTTCAGTTACTGCAGCCCAGAGCCAGGGAACAGGGCTAGAGGAACAGGGTGGATCTCAGTCTCACTCATCCCCTCAGCAGGCACTCTTGTTCAGTGATCCCTGGAGCAGCCTTTTGCATGGGATTGTGCCTTTGCAAATGGTGCCCTGAGCATCAGAGAAGCAAGAGTGATGTCCTGGAGAGCAGAGGGCTAAGCGATTTGGTCTGTCCACTGAGGCTGTGCTAAAGGTCTTGGGCTTCATTCTAAGGTCAGAGAAGAACCCAGTAATCTCCCAGAATGGCATCATGGCCATCAGGGTGAGGTCACTATAAAAATATAATTGTGGCCAGACTAGGACTGGTACAGAGAGCCAGAAGGAGGTAGACAGATTGGAATGATTTAGGAAAATCAATTTATTGGATTTGAATGGGTGATTGGATGTGGAAATGAAGGAAAATCATCAAAGGACTTTCCCAGGTTACTGGCTTGTGCAACTGATTCTGTAACTGATAGCATTTATGGAGATAGAAAATACTAATGAGGAAAACACATGCATACATGAGGAAACACAGATACACACAAGCATGCACACTTGCACTATTAGTCAAGAATGGAGAGGAAGATCATTTGTAAACATTTCACTCTTCTCTCTATCTCCTCCCTCTTTCCTCAGTAAAATAGAAAACAAAAAGTATAAGTTAAAACTGAAAGTTTATGGAACCACTCTGAATTGATTTCTACCTGATATGTAAGTTAAGAAGTAAAGGAAAAATTCTACCGGAAAATGAGTGTTGTGCTATTCCATTTTACTCTTAACTCCAGTTTTTCTAGTCCTTTATATTTGATGGTCAATTATTAGAATACCTGGAAAGTTGCACTCTAAACATTTCTATTGCCAAAAGAAGTTCACAAACTGAAGCACCACTTAGGGGAAATGTTATTGCTGCTGCTTAAAAGATAAAAGCATTTCCTTAACAGGAGCAGGCCAATTCAGAGTCAACCAACCCTGAAGCTGGAGCTGGTCCACAGGGAATCCCACCCTACTCCACCATTCTGCCACATACGACCGGATATTCTTAGGAGCCAAGCACTCTGTATCATGGTTGGAAATAAATTTTATTTGCATCTCAATCATATAAATACATACATACATTACATACTATACACATCTGCAAGCTATCTGCCCCTACTCCCCATCCTCTGCCCATTCTGAGTGTCAAATGCAGAACCCCCAAAGTGGGACCAACTCAAAGAGAGCCTGGTGCAGACCATCAATGTTCCAAGCCTCCTAGAGTGCTGGCAGGAGTGCGTGCAGGGTCTGAGTGAGACCTGTCTTGAAGTCACACAAAAGACTGTTTTAACATGCTGAATTCAAGTTTAAACTCAGTTGTTACTAATTCCTCAGACTATTTGGTTCATGTTGAAATGAGGAAAAAAAAAAAAGCTTTCCAACAAAGCATTCCCTTAAAAGTAAAAAAAAGATTGCCAAAAGGCAATTTAGTCACTTGTGACTTGTGAAGAAAAAAATACCTCTTTGGATTACCAAGGGGATTTATTTGAAAATAAATGCGTAATCCAGAGCTGTTATGTTCTGTGACAAAATCACAAATATAAGCATACATCAACCTCTAATCCTGTTCTGTGGTGACTGAAATCATGCGGGGGTAAAAAAAGAAGTATAGGCACCTTCCCTAAGGATTCCTTTCGTATAGACTTTCCTTACACTGACTTTTTCCTGTAAATATTTTGAATGTGCATGATCAGTTTCTGTCACTTGTCCAACACCTAGATGTGCCTGACAACATCCTAACATGAATTTCTGGATTGGTTTCAGAAACACAGTGGCTGGTAACTATATCTACAAATGGCTGATCTATTTTGATGTGAGCTTAATTAATGCCAAAGATGAAACTCCAAATGTCACAATTCAGGAGTTTAAAATTTTAATTATTAGACTGGCTTAGTTAACTTGTTCTAAAATGTAATTTAATGTGGATAGTAAGTTTTCTTACAATAAATTCAGTTTTTAAGATATAAAGATTTCATGAAATCTCTCTATTATGCTTTTAGCATGGGAATAAGAACTATATGAAAATGCTACAGTGCCGGAACACTTGCCCAGCACATGAGAAGCTCAAGGTTCACTCTCCTACACCAGGCAGAAAGAAAAGAGAAACAGAAAACGAAAAATGATGTGGCTTCAACATTACATCTTGTTCTACCACCTTGAAGAGGGGAATTGGGTTCTCAAGTTATGAGATCTGGTCACAAAGTCCAAGTTTCTTTTTGATGAAGTTCGAGATTAAGAGCTGAGGTCGTTGCTGGTACTCCACTAGCACATCATGGGACAAGTTGATCTGATCGCAGTCAAGTCTGTCAAGCAGTGTCACACAGACCACAGCAGCTAGTAGAGCAAATGACACAATTACTGAAGTGAATGGGTTTAGCTTTCCTACAAAAAAAAGCATTCCCACAACACACCTAACACACCAGTGTTCTTAGCACATGCACCTGGTATCATTTTTCCTGTAATGTAAAAACAACCTGGAAATCCTTCTCATACTCCATACAATTCATATTTCTATGGAATTCCACCAAAGACTTTTTATTTAAATAAGTTCATTGAAAATATTATGAGCTTTCCTCTTTCCCCCTCCCTCTATAGTGGACTTGATTTAGATTCAAAAAGTACTGTGTTCAAGATAAAGGTTAAGAAGATATCTTTCCCATTCAAGACACACAACTTCCAGCTTTCAATCCTATTTCTAGTTCTTAGAGCAAGCTCTTCTTGCTTGAGGCTTCCTGGGAGAGCTAGCCATTATTCCCTGGTGACAACATTTCACTCTTCATTCAGTGTTTGAATTTGCCTGCTATGGCCCTTGTGGAAGAGTAAAGTAAATAGAGAAGAGAGATTGAAGGTTGATCCAGGAAATGCCACTAAAGATGAGCACTGATTCTTAGGAAATTTGAGAAAAAAACATATGAAATGAAATGCTTCAATGTAAGAACCAGTTCCATGAAAGAAAAAATACATTAGCATTTAATTTTTAAAGAATGGGAACAAAATTCTACAATAGATAAAACACTAGGGGTAAGAAAACAAAAATCCTTCTTTAAAAAATCAGAATTGTCCTTTTTTGAAAAGTCATCACAGAGGCAATGTCTCTGATTTATTCCATCAAGAAGAACCAGAGAAAAATATTGGTTTCCATATAAATTCTTCAGTATCAGTTTCACAATCTTTTATTTCAAGGAATGTGATTATCTACAAGTGCCTCAAGCACTTTGAATTGATAACAGGAAATAATCCCCATCTGTATCATTTTAAAAAAGGATGTCAGTGCCTATTGTATCAGATGTTTACATTAACAGGCTTTGAGAACATAAACATGGAGTTGAACTGATTTCTTGACCCCCTTCTTCTACTTTAGACTTCTTTGTAAGATCTGGATTTGGGTAGAATTGTACTGTAATGAGTACATGCTATCTTTCTAAAATTTACCTTTAATTGACAAATAATAATTGCATATAGTTAATTGGTATTTTGATATATCTATATGTATATTGTAGAAAAACTTGAACTAAGTAGCAATTCCATTGCTTCACATAATTTTTTGTGTGATAAATACATGTAAAATCTTCCATTAGCAATTTTGAAATATATATTAATTATAGACATTACATTATGCAACAGATTACCAAATTTTTTATCTAACTGAAAGTTTGTAACCTCGGGCCTGCATTTTCCCATTCCTGTCCTATACACCACCCCACCCCTGCCTCTGGTGACCACTATTCTAATCCCTACTTCTCTTGAGTTTGACATTTTTAGATTTCAGGTGTGAGATCCTGCAGTATTTGTGTTTCTGTGCTTAGCTCACTTCACTTAGCTACTATCCTCTAGTTCATTCACATTGTCACAAATGACCAAATTTACTTCTTTATTAAAGTTGAATAGTGTTTTGTTTTGAATATATACATTTTCTTCATCCACTGATCTGTTGATGATACTTAGGTTGATTTCATAGCTTCACTATTGTGCTTAACTCTACAATGAATGGGAATGAAGATATCTCTTTAACATATCGATTTCAATTGTTTGGTTACATATGTAGAAGTAAAATTCTCAGGTCATGATAATTCTAGCCTTGGTTTTTTTTTGAGAGAACTTACAATTTTTCAAAATTAAGGTGCTAATTTACATTTCCACCAACAATGTACATGCTCTCCAACACTTGTCATCTTTTGTCTTTTTGGTAATAGCCATTCTAACAATTTGTCAATTGATATATCATTGTGCTTTTGATTTGCATTTCCCTGATGATTAGTAATATTGAGCATTTTTAAATATGTTTGCTAAGCATTTGTAGAAATGTCTATTTGGGTCCTGTCACTATTTTTAAAATCAGGCTATTTTTTTTCCTTGCTACTAAGTTGTATGAATTTTTTGTGTATTTTGGATATTAATCTTTTATAAAATATGACGTATGTAAATATTTTCTGCTGACTCATGAATCTCTTTGTTGGGCTTTGTTCTTAGCATTAACTAAGGACCTAAGATACCCAGTTCATACAAGTGTGGCATGAGCTAGGGTATTATTTTTGTCTTCTTTTGACAGAGATGAAATGGCTTAGTAAGGTTAAAATAAAGACATTGTGATGCAACTATTCAATAAGTAGCCAATCAATTTCCAGCTTCCTAAACTGCTGAAAAGAGTTTTCTCCCTTCCATTCACCCTTTTGTCAAACTGGTACATGGTGAACCATTAGGAGAACCTGTCCTGACCTATCGGTCAAACTGACCCTTATGTTCAATGAAGCAATTAGAATATTCAATTTGAACTGAGTCAAATATTTCATCACCTAGGACCCTATTTACTCAAAACTCACTCAGTTGTAAAGCAACTTGGCTGAACAGGTGAACAAGCAAATGCAAAAGCTAGAAACTACCCTCAGCTTTTCAAGTTAATGATCCACAAGTCTGTGAAGCATGGGTTGGCAGTAGCAGGGAAAAGTTGAAAGTCCTTCTCTAATCCTTCACTTGGCAGAAGGATGAAAGGAAACCAGTGCTCTGTACCTTTCACAGAGTGAGACCTGACTTCACTAAATGTCTTTTCTGGATTTCAAGGGTAATGCCAAAGATGGCAAAGAACAGGCAATAGCAGTCTCAGTGGCGTTTTCTTGACCCTAAAGAGCCCATTACCAAGCAGCATATAATAATCTTGTCACATAAAATTACTATTTCCATGAACAATTAAAAGGGACTAATTATTCAAAGCAATTTGTCAAAATTAAACCTGGCAGCTTTGCTACCATAATGATCAGCTTAAGTGTGGAGGGTAGAATCTGGGGAGGGAGGAGCACTTAGTGACCAAGTTGTCACCAAGAGGCTTGTCAGCTAACTGACCTGAGGATGGAATGTATGAGAACACACAGATCTGTATATGGAATTTAATGTTCCCTGAGCTGCACTATGAATGCCCAGCGATTTGACTCCTTGGGTTGGCCTTTATGGCCTCTTTGAGAATCTGATTAAAGTTATAATTGGAATGTCTTTTCATACATATGCCTAAACATGCAAAATACTTGTGTATCACTTTAGGAAGCCCCTGGCCCTCAAAGCCCTGAAAACACAGAGATTGGATTAATGGTCCTAAATGATGTTCTCTTGTGTGAGTATGTTGGCAGTGGGGAAAGGGGATTAGAGTCTTAGTCACTTTCCTTGTCATTAGAACACATACCTGACACCCACAAATTTAAAGAAGAAAAGTTTATTTTGGTTTAAAATTTGTATAAATTTCAGTCCAGAGTCAGCTGGCACCAGGGTAAGGTGGCATGGTAGAGGGGCATAGCAAAGGAGGGCTGCTCATAAACAGGAAGACAGACCTTTTAGGCCATGCCCCCAGTGACCCACCTCCTCAGACCAGACTTCTCCTTCCAGCATCACATTTAGCTAAAAACTCATCTGTGGACTAATCCAGCCATGAGTATCACCTCTCCGTGATCTGACAACGTTCTGAAAGCTCCACTTATGAGTGCATGAAGCTTTGGGCGGGATATCTAGATATAAACCATAGCAATTAGCCTACAGGTTAGGAGAGCAGAATTTAAATGAATCAAGCAAGACAAAAGACACTGACTTTGATTAGAAATATATAAAATTTTATAAATCAAGAAGACAGATTTAAAAAAAAAAATCTTGTCTTTGTAAAAGTAATGAGTGAAAATCACCTGAAAGGCAGGTTTTGAATGTTTCATCACAAAGAAAAGATAAACTGGTGGATAGACTAATTACTCTGACTTGACCACTATACAATCACAAGTGCATTGAAATTTCACATTGTATGTCATAAATTGGTATAATTATGTGTCAATTCATAAAATCATAAAGTAATAGATGCATTATTTATTACTTAACCTGATTTTCCACATACAAGGACTGAGTATCTTGAAAAACAATGAGTATCTCCTCAACATCTTTATTGCATCTGTGTTTACTGGGTAACTCTCAGAGTGTGCTTAGCCCTGGGGCTTTGCTGACGTCGCACAGCTGTATGTTCACAGCACTGAAAACAGACGAACCTCCACTGGCTTTTAGTGATGCACCCAGAGATGACAAACCTTGCGCCTGCGCAGGGAGGCTGTTGGCAAGAAGCAGCACAGCATGGTGCAAAGCATCTCAGTGTGAGCCGAGTTCAAAATCCAACTCAGCTTTTCTCCACCATGAGAAGGTGGGAAACTTGTTTAACCTCTCTGACCTACAGTTTCTTTCTCTCTTGTGGAGTGAAGAGGGCTGCAAATGGTTGCTTCAGACCTTTCTGTAATAATTTTTCAAAATCCTGATTTATCTCCTTTTCAGGGTTAAGAAATATTCCTGCTCCACATTTACCACAATCTTCCACTTTTATTGTAATATCATTTTGATTTTATCCTTGATCACCATGCAGTTTCCAGAGCCCAATATCCTTCATTGCTGGGGACAGTAGAAGAATGTAAAAATGGAGCTAAAGTGAAACTTCTGCTCCCTTTTATTGAACAGTTGTAAAGTTCAATAGTTGTAAAGTTTTAATACTATGAAGATTGAATATGTTCCCAAAGTTATGAGTATCTGTCAAAAGGCATAACATTGAAGTCTACCTTTAAAGAACAGCCACTGTGAGTTGCAAACAACTAAGGACATTGAAGAAGATTTAAGTACAATCTAATCTTCAACAGATATTAAGTTTTTTTAAATTTTTTTTGATATTAAGTTTTTTATATTACCAAGCATGCACATGTCAACATTTTTAAAAATGGATATAAATTGAATATTTTTATCACAAGGTTATAGTGCAAAAGGATTATCATTTTTAATCAGAATGTTAGAGGTTTAATTAAAGTTAATTTTGCTTTAAGAAAGGAACAGATAGTCCACATGGTAAAAATGATAGAACAATTCATTATATGGTCTTCTTTTGTACAGCTTTACGTTATTCTGAAGGTTTGGCCTTTTGATGTAGACTAATTTGATGAATTGCCCTATTTCTCTTCACTCAAATCTTTATTAAAGCAGCATTGAATTCTTAATACTCTTGGCCAGGGTAATGAGATCAGTAGAGGAACAGTGATTCATAAGGGTTAGTGGCCCTATTCCAGGAAGTCTGTGAAACTACTGAATATGAAGAGACGCAAGGATTGCAGCTAGAATAAAGAAAGTATCTGTATAGATCTCACCGTAAATCGAAAGCTTGACCTGTTTGGACAGTTAAGAAGCACTCTTGTTTTTCATACTATTCCAAACCACTAACATGACTGGGGGATTGAGGCTTATCTGATATGGCCATTTTCCTTGGCCAAATAGTCTAGCAGCCATTTTTCTCCAGTCATTCATTCAACAAATATCTGAGTGCCCATATTAGAGACATTATTCCAAGTCCTGGGGACAGAGTGACGACAAGCAAAGTTCCCATTTTTATTGTACTTATATCCTGATGGACAGAGACAATAAATGTATTATCATTAATATGCATAAATTAAAATATAAGTTAGTATATAAACAAAACAGAAATAGAGTCAGAAGTGGTAAATGTGATGTAGTGAAATGAGACAGAAGGTCATGAGTAGGAGTGAGTGTGTTTGGGTGACCATGTAAGACTTCCCTGAAGGAGTGAGATTTGTGGTGAAGCCTGACATTAATTGTAAAGACAAGAGGTAATAGTTCACAAGGACCTGAGACTTGCATGTATCAAGTAGATACAGAAAGAGCTGTTTCTGCACTGGCCTAAATTCTGTGAGTGATTCCTCTGAACTAGAACAATGGACTCTCAGAAAATTCTTATTTATAAAAGATGTTATTTATAAACTGAAACTATCAGTTACCGCATTGGTATGAACTCAGATTATCTTCTAGTCATCTGGTTGTAGTAAAGAGACAGAGAAGTCATCAGAGAAGGCTACCTGGAGAAGCAGGATGGGGTGAGCCACTACTAACAGTAGCAGAGAACAGATTGTAGGTGGGGACAGGTCTTGGAAAGCCAATAGCCCCTGTGCTCTTGGAGTTATGTGAAGTCTTTTTTCCTGGGTAGATTACTACAGATATACTCTGCCAAAGTTCCTCCATTTTGGCAGCTGTTTGAGAATTCATTTTTGGCCCTTCCCTAAGGTAATCTTTTTTGGCTCACAGCGAACGGGCTGGGTAAAATAAAAAGGTGCCAGATGCCAGCTCCCCAACTTTACCACTGTGGAAGAAGGATGTTATGAAGTGGTAATGAAAGACAGGAACATGGTAGCAACTATGCATGCATTTTTTGTTTGATGGCTGATCTTTCTGGGAGCAGTGTACCAGGATTCTACCTTTTAAAACAGAGATGTCTAAGGGAAGTGAAAAGCCTCTGTCACCATGAAGAAATGCAGACATAAATATTCCCAAGAACTACCAAATTACAGAGGTTCAGATGCTACCTTTAGTGTGAGTGCTGGCAGCCCAGAAGGGGTCTGCTCCATGAAAGGGCCACAGCAGTGGGCTAGCAGAGAGCTATTTGCAGGCTGAAATCAGCTACCAGCAGCTTCAGCAGAACCAGCAAAAAGAAAATGCAGCAGGGGGCACAACTACAGGAAGGCAGAGGAAAACATCAGGAAAAGGTACCTGCAGGTAGCCGGAAGAACAAAAAGAGCAAGGTCACAAAGATTTGCACCAAGGACAGAAAAGCTCCCATAATGGAATAACTTCTGTAAGGTTTCTGCAACATCCAGAAGAAAGAGATTCACGTCCTCAATTCACAATGCTCGCTGGCTCTACTGAGGAAGTGCTGATAGTCACCTCCACACTGATCCCTGGCAGCCCATTGATAACTCAGCATTTTGTGTTTAAT
>PVJX010037217.1:0-17092 GCA_004027295.1 Dolichotis patagonum
GTGAATGGAACTGTATGTCTTGCTAGCCAAGGTTTAAATATCCTACATATGTCTCATATAGTGAGAAGTGGGGCTTTAGGAAGTTTATTGGATCATAAGGTTGCTATACTCATTGGTGAATTAATCCATTGATGAGCTCATATTTGATGTACTGTTAGAAAGTGGAGCATGGTTTTAGGTGGGATTATAGGAGTTATAATCTGAAAGGGTGTATTTTTGTTTCTGGCTCCTCCCTACAACTTGTTTCCTGGCTGCCACAAGGTGAGTGATTCCCCTTGCTATCCGTTTGTGCCATGATATTTTGTCTTTCAGATAGCCAATCATGGACTGAGTTATCCCAAACTGTGAACTCATTTAAATGTCTCCTTTAAGTTGTAGGTGTTGAGTACTGACTTCAGTGATTGAAAAACTGATTAAGACAGAAAACTGGTAATGCAGAAGAGATTATTAACCTATGCCTGACCATGTGATTTAGAATGCATTGGAAAAGTTTTGTGAAATGAGTTTGAAAAAGTGTGTTGGCTAGTGAAGCCCTAGAATGATATAAAGCAAGCTTGATGGATGATTGTGGTTGGAGCCCAGAAGACCAGAATGTTATAAATAAGTAGATAGTAAAAACCAGGCTCATGAGAATTCAGATGGGAATGAGGAATGTTTTAGAAAGTGGAGTACAGGGCATGATTGTTTCATCTGACAAAGAATTTGTCTAAATTTTGTCTACTTCCTCAGAATACATATGAAGCTGAATTTATAGATGATGGACCAATTATTCTGATGAGAGAAATTCAGGTTAACCTAATGTTCAGGATGTGGCATATGTACAGCTGTCTGCTTTTCACCCGATTTATAGTGAGAATCAGAAGGAAGAAGTAGAGCTAAAAGATATGAACAATTTCACTAGGAAGAAAGCATCTGTAAATTTGGAGTCAAATAAATCACAATGAATGAGAAGATTAGCATTAAAAAGAACCAAATATTGGGAGAATAGAAAAGGTTCCTTGAGCGCATCTCATTAAATGGCCAGACATCACCTAGCATGGACTTCTGTGTATAAAAGGGTAATTCTTAAACAAACAAACAAACAAAAAAACTGCTTTCAGAAGAAAGCTCTAGGGTTTCCTGCTCATTTGAGCAACTAGGAAAGTTTTCAAGGTCAGCTATTTAGCACCCACAGGCTTCTGTAGCCATGGTCCCAAAGATCAGGCTACTCTTCAAGCTAATAGCAAATTTGGCATCAACTACCGGAGTCCTGGCTTTTCAGTCATGCAGAATACAACAATTGTGGGATCATGGAGACTTTCACCCACATTGAAGAGGAAGGCATGGGAGGGCAGGAAAAGAACTGCTAAAAGGCATCTCAAATGAAAGACTGAGAGTAAATCCAAAGGTTACGTGGGAGCTTTGGGAAGTTGGAGATGCTAGGAACATGGAAGGTGTGCTGAAGAAAACCACAGGCAGAAAGAGGAGTGTGCTAGAGAGAGGCCGTCTGGCCTTGGCAACCAGCAACATCATAAGGCCAGGGCTCCCCAAACCCTTTGGAGCTCATGTCTCAGAACAACCTGGCCTAGGTACTGGACATAGATCTACAGGATTTAATGTTTTTCTCTGCTCATTTTCAATTTTGCTGTGATTCAATTCCTTTCCTTCTCCTTTTCTTCCGTTTGGAATGAGAATGTTTACCAAGTATCATTGAACACTGGAAGCATTTAACTTTCTTTTTATGTATTGTTATAGGGTCTCATAGGTGAGAGCTTGTCTTGAGTCTTGAAAGAGACTTTGGACTTGCAATTTTTAGCAATACTCAAAATGTTAAGACTTGGGAAACTCTTAGAGATAAGTTTAATATGTTTCATATTATATCAACTTTTTAATGTAATGAGGTGGATATGGGCTGAGAATAGAACCCAATGTGAAATCTATCTATCTATCTATCTATCTATCTATCATCTATCTATCTATATTTTTTAGCCATGTGTCAATTTAGGTTGTTTCCATATCTGGATTGTTGTAATGGTAGGCACACAAGATTAACACAGCCAAGCTAAATCTTCTATCACTTTCCCTCCTATTTTACTAAATGGCATCAATATGCATTCATTTATTTAGATAAAAACTCTCAAAAGCATGTCATATTTTTCTCATATCTATATCTAATCTAGATATATATCTATATCTGGATCTATATCTAATCTCTGTCTTTAGAATCTACTTCTAAATTATTTTCTTAGTCTGACCAGTTTTCATCCATTTTCCAGCTAATATATTAAGCTAAGCCTTTCTCTTCCTTCACCTGGAAAAATACATTAGTCGTACAACTAATCTCTTTGCCTTTACTTATGAACTCTTGAAAACCATCTTGATTCAAATGTCTTATTTAGCTTTCAAAACCAAAAGATCATGTTGTTTCCCTGGTCAAAGCCCTCTAATTTCTTTATATTCCTATTAAATCAACTCGAAATATTTCACTGTGTCCTCCATGACTGGATGTGAGTCTCAAGTCCTTTTCTGACTTTACCTCCCAAACCCTGCATATTTTCCCATATGCTCCACCACTTAAGTTTTCCTCCTCTCTCTCTAACCTGCTGTGCTCATTCTCTTCTCTGGAACATTTCCTTGTGATTGTTTGCTTTGCCATTCCCCACCACTGTTCAGGACTGGCTTTGTTTATCTAGATCTCCAGTGAAATGTTATGCTTCCCATTGTCTTTTCTAAAACAGAAGTAAACTTCCAACCATTCTCTCACCACAGAGTTTTTCAGTCTGTGTACTATGAATTGCCAAGCACTGATCCCTCTACATGGGCTGTTATTCATCCTATGGCTTTGGGATGGTCGTATATATTTGAGGGGACTGTATACCTACCCACCTCCAGCTCCTTCTGACTCAGAAGTTCAAGTCTACCTAACTCAATATGTTGTTTAAATAATACCTGTTATTATTTATTGTTTGGCATGATTCAAATGAGCTTAGGAAGTATATTATTTTATCTTTCTCTATTACTGTCTTATTAGATTTATTAGTATGAATGACTCAGCCAAATGAAATTATGTCAATCAGCCAGATGAAATCATATTATGCGTTATGTGTTTGTTTACTGTCTGCTTTCCTAAGTAGAATTTATATTCCAGAAAAGTAGGTATTTGTCTGTCTTGGACAGCCCTATGGTTTAAATTAGTATTCCATTTTGGTTTTACTTGATTTAATTGAGTTGTAAGTTATAGGAAAATTCACTCTATTTGCTTACAGATCTATGAGTTTTAATAAATACACAGCTATGTAATGCATATTTTAATAAATCTATAAAAGGGATCACTGTCAACTCTCTCCACCTAAAGCCTTTGCTATCTTGGTTAATTTTATGTGTCAACTTTACTTGGCTGAGGATACCCAGATAGTTCATAAAACAGTTTCTGGATATGTCAGTGAGAGTGTTTCTAGAAGTGATAAATACTCAGCTTATTAGACTGAGGTAAATAGATAACCCTCCCTAAAGTGGATGGTATATTGAGGGCCTACATAGAGCCACAAGGATGGCTGAGGCGTCAACTTGCTTTGCTTGAACTGAGGTATCCATCTTGTTCTGTCCTGGTTACCAGTCTTTGATTCACAGTAGAATGTACAGCACTTTTGCTGTTCTCATTTTCTTAAATATTTGAATGCAAGCTGGATTGCACCACTGGCTCTCTTGACTCTGCAGTTTAAAAATGACAAGCTTGCATAAACCTGTGATACAATTCCTTTAAGAAATGTCTCTGTCATTATATACACCTGCATTATATACACCTGCACGTGTGTGTGTGTGTGTGTGTGTATGTAACACTGATATTGGCTCTTCTTCTCTGCAATATTTTGACTAATTAAGATACAATGTTTTCTACTAGCCTACTTGGATGGCCATGTCAAAATATCACAGATAGAGTAAAATAAGTAATAGAAATTTTCTCAAGTTTTGGGTTTAGGAAGTCCAGGCTCTGGCAAATTCCATTTTTGTTCAAAGGTGACTCATTTCCTTTTCCATAGACTGCCAATGTTTTTCTGTCTCTTCATTTGATATAAAAGATAAGGAATCTCTCTGAGGTCTTTTTAATTAATGCAAAAGGCACTAATTCCACTCATGAGGGTTCTGATTTTATGATCTAATCACACTCCAAAAAGTCTACCTTAAAAATCTCTCACACTGATAATTAGGTTTCATTGTGTGAATTAGACATAGATGATACAAATATTCAGATCACACCATCCCAAACCCTGGTCCTATCAAATTTGTTGTTTTGTCTTAAGTATGCAAATTATATTCATTCCATCCCAGTCATCTTCAAGTCTTACTTTATTCCAGCTTCAATTAAAAATTTTAAAGACTCTCATCTGTATACAGCTAAATCAGATAAGGGTGAGTCTCAAAGTACAATTTATGCAGAGGCAAATTGCTCTCCAGGTGTGAACTCGTGCAATCAAATCTGCAATGTGCTTGTTTGGCACAACAGTAGACCAGCCATAAGATAGACATGCTCATTCCAAAAAATCAAAACAGAAAAGGCAAATAGGAGTACTAGGTCCCGAGAGCAAGTCTGAAAATCAATGAGGCAAGTAACATTAACTCTTAAGGTGAGACATTAACCCTGTTTGGCTTGATGGTCTGCCCCCCAGGCCCAGCACTTTCCCAGATTTCTCACTGAAATCCTGAATCCTGACAGTGTAGCCCATGCAGAACTGAACTAAGAAGTAGAGATGGGAATTTAGGAGAGCTGAGGTCTCTCCTCCACATGTTTCTTGTCCATCTGCTTTCTTTCATCAATCTCCTTCTGTTTATTTGTTAATATCCTCTTTCCTATTTGGATGGATTTCTCTCTCAATTTGCCTCTAACTTTCTGACATTGCATTTCACTGTGGGCTTTGTATTGGATTGAAGTACATATTTGAAGAGGTCACATTTGTGGTATAAACCATTGTATTACTTGTTCTAAATGTTCAAATTCCCCAAATCAAAGACATTTTGATTTCTGTAAGTTCAAAAATAAATCCAAATGAAACTACTGTTTAACTTTATTGTCTCTCTCATTTGATATTCCTCATTTTAGGGCTATGGCCCTTGAAAACACAAAAGCCAGAAATCGGCTTGATAAGAAAAATTTCAAATATATAAGTGAGACCAATCTAGCTTTAACAAGTAACTAATTTTTTCCATATTTAGTAAAATCAATTTCACCAGGTCAGGCTGTGTTTAATGTGCTGTATATAAAATCACATATAAATATAAAGTAGGATTAATAGCACATGTAAATTTGGGAATATAAAATCTGTTAACTAAATTTATTCTGCTAGTGATTAAAATGCAAAAACAATTCTTTCAGAATTTGTTCAATTACTTAAATTATACTGCTTCTTGGTCATATAAATGCAATGATTTTGGCTTTTGTAATACTATTTCTGGTTTCTCATAAAAGGACTGACTTTGAATGATCCTTCCCTCTGAAAATTTTTCCTACCTAAGCAAGAAGTACCAGATAGAAATCATTTGCAAACCCGATCGCTGTCATTTACTTTTCACCAATGGAGATTTCATTAACATACTCAATTTCCTGTGAATCATTTTCCTCCATAAAAGTAGTTACCATTCCCTTAACACCTATAGAAATGGTTAAATATCCTTGGCAGGATCTGGAGTCGCTTTGAATTTTATTCTTCACAACTTTCTCTGTCATCCATGGCACGTTATTTAAACACAGTCTGTCTCATTGTTTTCATGTGTTTTACAAATACTTCTGTTTGTGAAGTGACTATAATAATTAAATTTCTAACACTTGTAAAGCATTTAGAACCATACTTGATGTGTAATAAACAGTTAGTGAATGTTATATATTGTTATTGTTACTACTACTGCTATGACTATTCCAGCTGTCTAGTCTCTCCTTTGTATCATTATTCCTAATCATCATCACAATCCTACTAAATATTGCTTATTTCTACCGGAAAAGGAGGTACCTTAGGGTGCAAGATACAAAATTAATATCATTTTGCTGCAAGTAATTTGTCAAGTGAACATTTGAATACAGCTCTATCCAATTTTTCTACTAATTATGCTGTCTTGTTAATGTTATTGAAGACAGATGGATGTGAGTGATTAAATATCTTCTTTATTCCCAGAGATTATGAAGAAATATTTGAAAAGGGGCATTGACTACTCAGGAAGTGATAGGTGTGACTTCCACCCAGGAAGAACCACCCCACTGCAGGTTCTTCTCCAACTCAGACCCACTTGGCAAAGCTCTGTAGCTGCAGGTGGGGAGAGCACACGGCAGCTGTTGTGACAGCCTGGTGAGGGAGTCTGGCACCATATGCCAAGACTTGGGGTACACGCACAGCCTCTCTGTCGCCTGTATTCATATCCATCTGTTGTAAGTGGCATTTTGCCCAATCATAATGAAGGAACCAATCGAACAGGATTTTCTGAAAAAGAAACTTTTCTCCCCATCAAAATGTGACCATCTGCTTGGAGCCTGGAGACACCCTGATTTTATAGAGTCTACTCACAAAGTCACGTCGAGCTCTTATTTCACAGAAAAGTCTCATTGATTGGATATTTATGGATCATGCAACCTTTAATTTTCATGTTGCAAAATACTCAGCTTAAAAATAGACAAGGAGGTAACATATTTAAAGCTAGTATATATGACAGCTAGTCTCACATATTATGTCACTTAATCTTTACAATGATTTTAAAAGTCTGTAACTAGTGTATATTTTTATAGAGACGGGATCTTTGAGTCAGTCAGGTTCATTAGCTTGACCAGTGTCAGCAAAGCACTAGTAAGTGGCAGAACTAGGATTGGAAATGAAGGCACTGATGATCTTTTCAAATGCACCAGTCCCTTTAGTCATAATGTCTGTCACAGACATATACACCATGAAGCATAATTTATAGTTTTCCAAAGCCTGTTTCTTGCCTTTTCTTCTGTAGTTTTCTTTACAAGCTTAATTTCCCATATGGTTTGCCAGTATCATAGTGGCTTTAGGAGATAGAGTTGAATAAAAGTTGATCCTTCTTTTAATAACTTTGGTTACAATGAACAGGAGAAAAAGCCTGAGCTGCTTAGATACAAGACATTGTTTGAAGTTTAAGGTTTTTATTTTTAATTATACTTCGAGACTTTGTATTTTCATATTCCAATGTTGGGCGATAGGATGGAGGGGTGTGGGTGTAAAAAATTTATACTTTTTGAATAAGAATCAAAGGTAAAATAAGCCTATGATCTGACATCCTAACTTGGGCTCTTAAGTTAGCACAAAGACGAAGAGCATCTTACTTAGCTTGATCCAAGTCTTTAAGAACAATTGAGACAAAAGATGCTAAGCCCATAGGACAGTCTCTGTCCAACATGGTATTCTGTAGACCCAGTGGATCTACCTTTGAATTAACAGTGAAGAAATAAAAATATAAAGCCCATTTCCTTAGCTGCACTAGTCCTCCTTCAGTGACTTAATAGCCAAATATTGGACATTGCAAACATAGATTATTTCCTACAGTGCCAAAAATTCTACTGGACAATGGTCCTTTGGCTTATGCAGTGGTTTCAGTTTTATGGAATAAGCATATCAACTTCGTGGTAATCTCTGCAGGAGGGTAGTAGTTTGTAGCTCATTCTAAGATGGCGCATTGGTAGAGATACAGTTGAAGTATCACTCTACTTCTGTAATTTTTAAAAGTGTTTCTGTTCCATCTTCACTGTTTCAAGTTAAAAAATCTAAAAGGGTATTAAAGGCTACTCTACTCTTCCTCTATCTAATAAGTGAAAAAAATGATTAAAATTTGTTCTAGGCAACAGACTGATTTATCCATGTAATGTCATGTCCTTTAACTAAGAATGAAAGACCAAACAAAAACTAATGAATCCCATGTAGGTACTACACAAAAACTCTCAGAAAATCTCTTACTCACTTCTCAAATTCTTTCAGATGCCTTTGCACAGGCACAGTCATTGCACCCATCCTAAGCTCTTCTAATATCTGGATCTGTGTGTCTGGATCTTATTCATAATTTTTTGCCTGGGTTCCTGGGTCTCTGCATTGGTGAGGGGTTGTGTTTTGCCAGTTGACATTTGTAAGGAGCATGATTCATGGCCCAGCCTTGTCCACTTTTCCTCTAGGTCTTATTGACATGGAACATAATCAAAACTTGTTAATCCCTGAAACTACACAAAAGAAAGATTTCAGAGGATATAGGAATAGGTTTTGGGAGATGATTAGGTAGCAGCAATGCAAGCAAACTTAGAAATTAGTGTTTTAACTCATAATTCTTGGTGGGAATGAATACAGTTATTGAGCAAAAGAGCACCCTGGCAGCAAGATCATAAGATGGACAAGAATATTTCTTCAGAATTCTTTGCCTGTGACTGACCAGAGGATGTTCCTTTTCTGTCACCTGCCTAGATTTGCCACTGATGACCGTTAGGCACCAAGCCCCTTTGGGAAGTGAAGAAATGGGATGCTGGAGATCCTTCCTCTGACTGGGAATGAGGTGTGAGCACCTGAGGTGTGCAAAACCGAGCAGGGAAGAGGTGTCTGATGGGCAGTTAATTTTTAGGTTGCTTTTTTTCTAAGGATGATTTCTCTCAACTTTATTTCAGAGACTGGTTGAGTACTTGAAATATAAATTTTCTTAGGAGCACCGAATCTAATAAAGGAACTGAAATTCAAAATAGCCTAGTTCCAGGAATGAAAGCAAAGAGGTCTTAAAATAAAATGACTTCTTAATCTATTACCATTTGGTGAAGTTGTTCACATCTAAATAAGCATCACTAAAAGAAATACATGTAGTCATGCTAGAGTGTAGAATTCTCCTGTTCAATGGACCTTCCAGCTCTATAACATGTTACAAACCTTTCTAGAGTCTCTATAATTAAATACCTTCTAGTTTGGTATTAAGACAAAACAAACCAGAAAAGTGTTGATCGTGATATTATTGATTAACAATTAGTTTTTCTGCCAATATAAACTTCTGAGAATTGATAATTGGAAAAATCAAGGGAAAATTAATCTTCCTGGTAAATCTTACAGTATTTATGTGTGTGACTGTCATTTATTTTGACAAAGAAAAATATGATTGCTAAACATGGCCAATATGATTTAAAAAAAGGACGTGTGGAAAATTAAATAATTTAGCGCATTCCAGACCAAAAAGGCATGTTCCAACAAGATTTGACATACAAATTTGAATATGAAGTCTTTTGAATGAATTATTCAGTGTTAGTGTAAGAAAGACCTAGAAAAGGGAGTACACTGACAGATAGATAGATGATAGATAGATAGATAGATAGATAGATATAGATCTTGCAAACTTTTTGGCCCATTGATAAAGCTTTGTTATTCCCCTGGCCTTGAGCTTATGCTTCCTTCAGCAGGAATGATTAGCAACCAAAGAAGCAATATCTGTTTTTGAAAGCAGTGCTGGAGATCTACATGAATAACTACGGGCTGGACAGCTCCAGAGTCCCAATCAGGTGTAAGGGTGATTTACTACTTCTGCAAGATGCTCTAACTGCATTAATCTTTGCTTGGAACCGAGTCACTACAGACAGTGACACAATATATAAGTAGCTTCAGTCAGACACTGGAATAGAGTTCTGTCAGACACCTTCCAGAGGCTACCATGAATCATCAGCCCCACAAAATACAACAGAAAGGTAAGAGGCCATTCAGTGCCTCAGTGCAGATCTTGAACTGATTTAGACCTTTTTTTCCCCATGCCTACAAAACTGTCATTCCTAAAATAAAAAGGTCATGGTAAGAAAGGAGATATGAGGGGCTAGTGTCATCTACGCGTTTTGTTAGGGACACTACACTGCAGTCTCAGACACAGCCACTGCTTCTGGCTGTGTAGCAGGGTGGCCCTACTGATGTGTCCTTCTGGAGCCTTAGTACACCATGTCCTTGAATTTATCTTCTTATTCTGCCATGAAGACTCATGTTTTCCACAAATGTGTCCTATATTTTTCATATTTATCTACCTTTCATTTTTGTGTTTGTGTATACACAGATGATTGGAATTAATACCTCATTGTCTATACATTTCTGCTTTCAACAGAGAGAAAACATAGAACAAACACTTTTGACATACCTCATCTCTCACTCACTCGTTTCAGCATTGCTGGGGATAAAGAGATGTCATCTCAGTGATCAGCATGAATTCCTTAAGTCCACACAGCATGGAAAATGAAATAGGCCATACTGGGAAAAAAAAGAATCTCATAAATCAAAGAGAATAAGACAGGTACACAGTTGTCAATATTTCCGTTTTCCCAGGAAGAGTATGCTCAGTTGTATATCTGCTAAACTCAGAATGAGTTCTGTTCCTCTGGCCACTCTTCTTTTCCTCACAGCTTGGGCCCTTCCTATCGGATAAATATGAGAAAGAACCCTCTGAGGAAGCTCAAAGATTCAGTGACACTCAGCCGTGTAGACCTATTGTGCTTGCTGTTTACAATATTGGTTGTCGTGTGTTTGGAACTGGGTGGGATGGTGCATGGGCCAAGAGCACAAGAAGGAGGGGGTCTCAGCCTCCTAGGAGCTTAAATTTAAGGCTATGTTTCAGCTGGGAGAAGGTGAGCTCCCGGGTCCTCCACAGTCTGTCGTATTTGAACAGCTCTACTGCTTGAATCACGCTTCGCATGGCAAGAGCACATAGGTCTCTAACTGGTGAATCTGAGAAGTGAAAGTAGCAGGAATGTGTGGATTGAGATTGTCTAGCTTTCGTTTTCCTATGGACACAATCTCTTCTCAGGAAGAGGGGTCCTTTACTCAGGTGAGTATTTCTCTCCTCAGATGATACTATGCAGAGGTAAGGGAGGTTATTAGTTACCTATCACTGCAAAACAAATGAGCCCAGAAGTTGCTGGCCTAAAGCAACATTTATCAGGGCGGAGTTTCAAGGGAAGCAATCTCAGTTAGGCTTACTCAGCACGTGCTCTGCTTCATGATCTCTTAAAGGTTCAAATCCAAGTATTAGTCAGAGCTCCAGTTGTCTCCGGGCTTGGAATGAGCAATTTGAAACTCTGTCATGTGACTGTTGGCTGCTTTTGAGGGGTCACGTGCACAGCCCTTCCACATAGGGATCTCAGGAGGACAGCTCCAAAAAGGCAGCTTGTCTCACAGAGTGGATTAGCTGGCAGGCAGGAAAGGAGAGCAAGCAGCCAAGAAAACTGGAGGTTGCAGTTCCCTTACAATCCAGTCCTGAAGGTGACACTATGCAGTCCAGGCTGCCCTTAAATTCTCTTTGTAGCCTAGACTGGCCTCGAGCTCACAGGGATCCTCCTGCCTCAGCCTTCTGAGTGTTGGGATCACAGGTGTGCACCACCACGCCAGGCTCTGTATTCTTTTCCTCACTGGTTCGGTGTGTATTCAAGGAGGAATTACTAAGAGGTAATGAATGACAGCATTATACTGGAGCGTACCACCATCACAGGGGGATCAGACAGTGCTTCATTGCTGGGCATTACTTACGTCCCTTCTTTCAGCACAGATTTCATCAAAACCAAAAAGCCAATACTCTTATCTTCCTCTACCTCTCTTAGGCTTACTCTAAGCTGAACCTGAATTCAAACTGTGTGACAACATTTGTATTTATATACATTTAACCTTACCCACATTGGTAAACTTTGATGCGTTTTTAAAAATGCAATCTTACCATCATTGCCTTTAGTGAACATTTATTAAGTCTCCTGGAGCCAGTGTTAACCTGTACATCATTTCCAGAGGCATTTGTTAAACATGAAAGAAAATACATTAATTATCTTCTTCAGCAGGGAAGCACTCAGAGTCCAGGGTTTCCTCTTCCAGTAAACTGGACTCTTGATCCAGCCTGTGGAAGTGAAGGTTCTGTCTCATTCATATAATCCTTGAACAAAGTCTGTGTCTCCGTCATAGGAGAGCCTCATTCCATTAAGGAGCTACTTTGCCCATGGCCATCCCTCCATACAGTGCTATCTTGCAGTCTGGTGCAGAACTTCAGACCTTGTAGAGATGAATCCTGTTATCTGGTACCTCTAAGTGCACCCATTTTAGAGATAGGTAAAGACT
This sequence comes from Dolichotis patagonum, assembly GCA_004027295.1. Classification (NCBI taxonomy): domain Eukaryota; kingdom Metazoa; phylum Chordata; class Mammalia; order Rodentia; family Caviidae; genus Dolichotis; species Dolichotis patagonum. The sequence continues at coordinate 12,072 of PVJX010037217.1, forward strand.
AGCATGGAATACAATTAATATGCAAGATATCTTAAATGTAATGTATTTTACACCCATACTGAAGAAATAATAATTTGTTTGCTTGGTGATACTTAATTGGATCTTTCTTTTGAATACTCAGATTTTAAGTCATTGGGTCCTTTACAGGAAAGTAGAATCTTTGTGTGTGTGTGTGTGTGTGTGTGTGTGTGTAAGTTCCTGAATTCTAGTTAACTGAAGCTCATTAACTTTTGAAAAATTGTGTTATTTTCAACGATGTCTATTAATATTAACCTTTAGATTCAGCCAAGTCATTCTGGTAGATAAAATGTGTGTGTGTGTGTGTGTGTGTGTGTGTGTGTGTGTCTGTAAAAAGTGTTGCTAATTACTTCTGACTTAAAAACAAAAACAAAAAAATAAGGAAATTAATTTATTCAGTAACTAATGAAAGATGAATAAGAAACGTGAAATAAGGTAGAAGGAAATAATTTGCAAAAATATGAACAAAAGTAAAATAAATTTGAAAAATAAAACTTCTCATGTAGCAATGATAGGATAGCACAATATTTATATCAATTTACACCAATAAATTTAGACATCTTGATTAAATGGACAATTTAAGGACCATATAATTGAACACAATTACTCCCCACATGTGGTTAAGTCAATAAGCAGGAAGCAAAATTGGAAAGGTCTAATTCTAAATCTCGCTCCAAGCACAGAACCATCAGCACATTTCTAACAAGTGCGGAAGGAGCCATGGATTCTTATGATGAAGTTATTCAGGGTAAAGGGAAAGAAGTGAAACTCCCAGAGTTATTCATGGCAGGCTCTGTTGTACACATAGGTAAATCAGGCATGATTAGGATACATACGTAAGACGAGCCGAGGAAGCAAGTTTCCCATTTGACACAAGAACAGATTGTAAACGTTACTAGGATGTTAGGCCTGACAGTGGTTAGAAAAGAATGAAACTTTGGGTTTTGTCTGAGAAGAGTTTTTTATTGAAATTTAGATTGACAAAAAGTGCTATTAATTGTATGAATAAAAGCATCCCTGTGGCAGTTAGTTTACTTTATAAAGAGAAATATGTACAATAATTCAGAACTGTCAATTCCCTCACACAAAACAGAAAAGTTATTATTAACCAATAGTGCATCTGACAATAGAGGGCATCTTGGAATCTAAGAAAAAGGCAGCAGCAGTTGTGGAGTCAAAAAGTTCAAAAGAACCAGCCTTGGAGGACTAATTAAAATCTCAGGCATGTAAGTGAAGAAAGACTTCAAGTAGGATGTTTGCTTGAAGGAAGGTTTTAAGGATTAATTAAAATCTCACAAACTGGGTTAAGCATAACTTCAATTAGCCATGAATGCCATAGATTACAAGGGTATAGAAGGCTTTAGCCTAAGGGGCACTGAGAGAGAGAGAATCAACAGGAACATTTACAGGAGAAACAAAGATCAATTTGAGGAAATGTAATTATGTCAAGTATAAAAGGACTGGGTTTTAGCGCTTCATGTTAGACAAAGAAGGCCAGACCTGCCAGCCTGGGTCCTTCATAACACACACCGTGTGTAGAAAGACAGAAGGAGGATGTTAATATGATTTATGTCAGAGAAACTTGAATTGGAGGTAATAATGGTCTTCCCAAAGAAATGTTTGAGGAAATGTGTTTCATCCATGACACTTTTCTCTCCTGAACATAAGAAGGATAATCAGAATGTTTTTCCTGAAACTAAGAAACTGGATTTAGGGAAATGTGATGAATAATTTTATGTAACTTTGGTGTATCAGAAGGTACCTAGTTATTGAAAAACATGATTCTGGGGGTTTCTGTGATATTGTTTGTGAATTAAATCAACACTTTAACTTGCGGGCTTCAGGTAAAGCAGATGATCACTGTAATGTGAGTGGTCTTCAGCTAATCAACTGAGTGCCTGAAAAGGGGAAAAGGATTGGTCTTCTGGGAGGATGCAGAAGACTGTCTTTCCTCTGTATCTGAAATGTTAGCTACTCCCAACTCTGCAGCAGAGGAATTTGATACTCAAACAGGAGCATTGCTTATCTGTGTCTCCAGCCTCCCTCGCTACCCTGCAAATCTCAGACTTCTCTGTCTGTGACTTTGTAATTCCTCATAATAAATCTCTTTCTGCATTGATTCTGATTCTCTGGAGAAGCCTGACTAATATAAGAAGAACATCTACAAAAATTCTGTAAGATATAAAGGTTCAAACAGAACCAATAAGAGTACAGAATCAAGGGGTTTCTTTTTTCCTTCGTCAATATGTGTTAAACTAGAAGTCTAAAACTCGAAGGTCTAAAACTGGAATAAAAATTATCATTTTTATTCAATTTAATTTCTAGGAAACAATACAGAAATATATATTATATATATTTACCTTTATACACATATTTTAATTGTTAAAAAATGCATGAAAATGCTGCACTTTGTCTTTAGGAAATTATTTGGTCCTGGAAGAGGAAGAGGACAGGGGGAGAAAAGGGATATAGCGAGGCTTCAGTTGAATTTATAATGTTTCTTTTTTTTTAAAAGAGAGAGATACAGAAAACAAATCATTAACCTCTCTTCAACTCAGAGGTAGATGCAGAAATGATTGTGACATTGTCTTCTGTACTTTCATGTGTCATTAAAATATTTTATAAAGTGAACATATTAAGGAAAGCGAAAGGGAGGCAACCAGGATGGAAAATAGATTTGAATTTCATTTGTTGTTGTTGTTATTTCTTTTCTTTCTTTCTTTTTTTTTTTTTGGAGAAGACACATTCACTGAGCAACTTTGAAGCACTATTAGTTAAGCAGCAGAAAGATTCAGCCAAACAGCACGGTCAGCCCCCACACTTGCATGCTTAGCCTAGAGTTCGACAAACACAGTTATCAATGAGATCTTCGTAAACCGATGGAAATCTGTGTAAGCAACTAAGGAAGCAATTCTTCCTGAGACTTGGGGCAGGGCAAGGCTCATGTAGAAAGTGATACCTCAACATGAGTTATAAAAGAAATGAGTATTTCCTATAGTAAAGGGTTAAGAGGGCTTTCTTGAACATTAGTAGTTTATTACTAACAAGCTACAATTTGACTAGCAGAATAAAGTACAAATAGCACTACAGCAATAACCAAAATTAATTTCTAAAAAGTTAAAAAAATTTGCATAGGTATAACCTGTGCAAATTCAGGTTAAAACTAGCAAGAGGGTGCGTTGGGGGAGTGAGGGCACATGGATATATAAAAGGAGCAAAGAATTGCTTTCCTTTTGGATACCAGAGCAGAACTAGTCTATCAAACAATGCGAAGTGCAGTTTAAGCGCAGAGTAAAGCCAAAGGCTAAAACAACATAATTATAAATAATGAAGCCATTAATGGAGGATTAAACAATTACAAAAGAAAGTAAGTTAAGACAGGATTTGGGGAAATTAAAAGACAACTAGAAAAAAACAAAAAAAAATCTTTGAAGGCAAAATCAAATTAATGAGGAGAAAACGGAAGGGTCAAAAGAAATTAATTCACTACCAAATAAAGTACTGACTATTATAAGAAATTATAACACAGATTCTGATACACATACTTGTACTATTATAAAGTAATGATGAAATAGGCCTGGAAATCTCTGCATCATAAAATAAATACTGATGGTACAGAAAGAGATGCAATTACTTGTTCACAGTGTCTATAATGATTTATTAATATAAGCAGAAATACTCTTTGGATGTGGGAACCCTGAACAAATCTTTTTTTCAAAACATTGTTTATGTAAATAATTTTCTTAAAGTAGGTATTACAGAATTCATGGGTCCATCTCAGGTACTGTGTCTAAGTTTGTTACATGACTATTAATGGGCAAATCAGTGCATGAGCAAATTCCTCATATTGTGTAGGGTTATATGTGCTTCCTTATAAAATGCCTCATTCTGATTAATTTTGTTCCTTCATATCATGCGCAAAAATTAGCAGCACTGTTATTTCTCACAGTGCTTGATGGTGGATTATCAGAAGCCTGAACTCTGACCTATCTTGTGTCAGAGTCACCCCAAAATTAACACATCAAAAGTTAAGGGGTTTTAGTCCCATGGGTTCACACAAGGAGATACCACACTGGGACAGTCAGTGCAGCCTATTTGTCAATGTGCCTACCAGAACTGAGACTGTTCGCCAGATACCACATGGGCCCCACCGGAGGAAAGCAAGAGATCTCAAGGACTGTGGTGGACCTCAGTAGAGATACAGTAGGCAAAATGGTGTCCCCCATATTTTACACTCTCATCTCACAGACCTAGGACTCTGTTCTATTACTTGGCAAAGGAACTTAATAGTTGTACCAGAAGTTATAGATCTTAAAATGTGACTATTCTGAATTATCCAGAGTGGTTAATTCTCAGTGATTGTGAGCCATTAAATGCAAAAAGCTTTCTCTGGAGTTAGAGATGTGGTAGAAGAGGAGCTTGGGGGGAAATGAAGTTATTTATTGAGGAAGCACAACAGGAGCTGTCACACTTTTTGCTGTGGGAAGGTTTCATGGGAAGGGGTGCTTCTTCTAGAGGCAAAGATGGACCCCTGACTGGCAGGCAGTAAGGAGATGGTAACCTCAGAAGTAGTCACAAACAGCATGATTCTGCTAACATCCTGAATGCCGTCAGAAACATAATCTTTCACCAAGCCTCCAATGGGGCCATATGCACCTCCTGAGGTCCTGGACAAACATAATCTTTCACCAAGCCTCCAATGGGGCCATATGCACCTCCTGAGGTCCTGGACAGCAGTGATCCAGCCCAGCCCAAAATGGCAGCCCAAAATGGCAGCACAGCTGCCATTTTGATTTTTGTCTTGTGAAGTCAACTGGGCCTACTTGAATTTCTGACTTATGGGGCTCAGAGATGGCAAATTTATGTCGTGTTAAGCTTCCAAGGCTATGGTCATTTGTCATAAAAACAATAAAAATCAAGTATATAGTACAGATCAATACAGAGAGGTGAGGTTGGAAAGAGTCCGTCCTGGGAAAAACTGTAACTACCAGGGACCATGCAAA
>PVJX010037218.1:0-17097 GCA_004027295.1 Dolichotis patagonum
TTGAATATAATTCCTAGTCATTTATCTTCAAACTGTGACCCATCAAGCCAGTGGTGTGATTCATCAGCCTTACTGCAAAATTATGCTTGCCAAGGCAAATGTGTGCAAAACAGGATGGAGAGGAGGTCAATAGGTGAATAATTACAGGAGCACCCTAGGAGTCCCTGGCGAGGTTCTGCTTATGAGAAAATTTGCACTTTCCTTTGTCTTGTGTAATTTTAAGAATTACTCATATTCTCTCATGGTGCTTCAGATTCTAATAAAAATAGGACAAGGAACATATGAAGTCCCCGGAAAATTTTTTATTTTTAAATGTATTCTATGTTATCTGTCTTTTTCTTATTTAAATTTCTAACCAATTTGACCCTTAGTTTTCTCCTAGGATAAGTATCTTGTAAGGAAAAGCCCCACTCTTACTGCCACTTGACAAAAAATAGAGATGAAGAACAAACTAAAAGAGAGATAATAGAAAGTAAGGAGATCGTCCTTTCTTAAATGGGGAGGAGATCATGAGTTAGAGAGAGGGGGAGGGGAAGGAAGGAAGGAAGAGGAGGAACAGAGAGGAATTGAGGATGGAGAAAGGAATTAAGATGTGCTATGTGCATAGGCCACCTGTCCACAAGGAAGGTAAACATTAAGTAATGCAAACATGTACTTATTAGACAGAGAGAGACAGAGAAAGAGAGAGAGAGAGAGAGACCATCTGCTTTGAGTTATAATGAAATAAAGAATATATTTAAAAATAAAAAATTGTCCAGGGACCTCAAATATTCTTTGTCCTATTTTTATTAGAATCGGAAGCACCATGAAATAAAGGATTTACACTCACTCCTCCTCTAGAAAGCCTGGAAACCTGGATACAATATATGAGTAGTTTTTTCAAACAAATGTTGAGTAAGTGCACAGGACATTAGTAACTGAGAAAAAGAAAAGGCTAGATGGGTCCAATGATTTCTCTAACTTACTTCTAGACAGAGCTTATTACAAGGGACTTAGGGATCAAAGCAGAGCTGAGCAGTGTCACTCAATTGAATAAAAAGAGTTTTGAGTTCAGTAGGGGCAGAGACCCATGCAGAGAGCTACCTCAAGCTTTCAGATGGATGTGTGTATGAAGTGCCCAAGGCCAGAGAAAGCCCTGCCAAGAGAAAGCAGGGTAATCCAAGAGAACTCCAAGGAACTCACAAAGAGCCAGCTATGGCAGCATGGCAAAGCCCCTGCGGTAATAGCCCATGGACACAATAAGCTAATACAAAAGCCATTTCCTTTATTTTAGACAGCTTTTATAGCTTGTATAGACTGCACTGTCTCAGGTGTAATATATGTCACAAATTTGGGGTCTGTTGCCTAGCCATATGGATAACACTTGGAAGGCTGCAGACTAGTATGTTAAAATTTTCCCTCTTTGGTTCCATAAAATGTGAAAATAAATCACTACTGCTGACTGGGTACTGCTTTCAATCATGTAGGTGTGAGTAAAGGTCTGATCTTTGATGAGGTTAAATGAACCTAGTTTCTGATCAAGCCAACGCTGACCAATCATTGCCATCTCTACCTTTACCTAATATCCAATCAAACATGATACCCTATCCACCATCACAGGCTGGGCACACAATTAAAGCCTATGACTCTGATGCAAATGCTACTATTGCATGCCAAATTTATGACATTTTTCAGTAATTATCCTATTTGTTTCATGATGACAGAAGTCATAATGCATGATATGGTCATGGTCTACTTTCAGCAAACTGACCATGTACAATATTTGACCATCTCTCTGGTAATCTATTGGTGGTTTACTTCTATTCCAGTCTGACCAACAAGTAATACTATATTGCCTCTAAAATAAAACTCTCGTATTTTCAACTTTTCAGATCTGTGCAGTCTGAACATATTATCCTTTTTTTCAAAGGTCACTCGGCAATGTGACAATTGTCATATATTTGATGGATTCTTAATATCTCTTATTCTGAGGTTGCTGACATCATTGTGAAGTGGAATGGACTCTAAAAAAACAGCTGAAAATGATTTTTTGTTTTATCCTCTCAGTTTACACTTTAGTAAAGAAGTTTGGACACAATATAATGGCTGTTTCCCAATAAGATTTAATTTAATTTTATTAAAGAAGATGGTGAGGGATTGTGTATGTCTATCTCAGCAACTTTGGAATTCTGCCATGGGTTGTCCTAGGCATCAATCCTCTTCCGCTGTATCCCTACAGGGAGGAAGTCTGACTGATATGTTTCCAAGTGACTACCTGGATGAAAAGTTAACTAAAGAATTCAAACTCGATTCCGCTTCAGCCACCTGTATTCCTTTCTGATATCTGTGTGGTCCTGGATCATAAAAGCAGCAGTACTTGGCTGAGAATACTACTCACCGACTTGGAACGCACCGGCCCACAGAGACAGAGGCGGGACCAGGAGTCCAGCTCCCGCACAACCTGCGCTGACGTTTCACCGAGAGGCACCTTGTCGTTGCTGGTCAAAGGCAGGAGTCCTGCTCTCAGCTGTGCCTTTGCTGATTCACCCCTGGATCAGGTTTGCTCAGTGCTGTTCCCCACTTAGCTTCTATACTTGCATGAGCGGCCTTATTAGGATTTCGAGGTGGCTAAACCCTCTACTAAATGTTCCCTGTCACCACTCCTGCAGGGACAGGTAACACCTCATTACTTCCGGGCAAGGGTGGAAATCCGGGCAGCTCGGAATGACTGCACTGGGCCAGATGGTCATGGAAGTAACCTGTTTTCAAGATGAAAGTTCCGGCTTCTTATTTAACCTTCTGACAACATTTCTTATTAACTACTGAGACTTGAAATCTAGGCTTCTCGCTCCCTCTTCTTGGAGTGCATGGACTTTCTCAGTTATTCTGATGCGTTTGACTGAGTAGAGCTGCCATTATCTAAAAGTTTGTCTCTGGACCTAGTCCTGTTCTTCAGTGGCAGAGAATTTGTCTAGAACTTGCAAGACACTGAGTCTAATTTCCAATAACGAACATATATATATATAATTTATTCCATTACCAAAGAACTTTTATCTGGCAACATTCACAAAAACTAATTTTTAAAAGAAAGTTTTACTTCCTTTAAAAGTCTATTCTATTAAAACTAAGCCTCAAAAACTTTCCCTGGGAGTAAATTCAGTTGTAATTTACTGTAATTTACTGTAATTGTAGAAGGATGTGGATGAATTCGACTATCCCATCCAGAATTAGGGATGTATGTTGGAAGCATTATAAGCTCCCCCACCAAAAAATGGAATTGCATCAAGTGGCTCAAAAGGGAGGATGGAAGTGACAGGAATGACTCCTCAGGAGAGGGGAGCAGGCCTCGTGGTTAGCACTTTTTGTGCTTATCTTAGAAAGGAAAGAAGGTTCATCCTCTGTAGGCCTTTATTAAATTCAGGGATATACATCATCTTACAGAAAAAAAAAAATCAAGTGAAACTCCTGCTAAAGTTACATAACTCCAGAGTCTTCAAATTTCAAGGCTCCTTTAACAGAACTTTGAATCCCATATGTATCACATTGTCATACTTTAAAAAAAATTCTTATAATATGTTTCTTTCCAATTTCTTAAATTCTAACTGCATATCTTTGCCATGACAACTTACGTTCCAGTGATTTTATACAACTTTTAGTGCCTCAAACATTCTGAAGCTAGTCAGCTATCAACTGCTTTGCCAGAAATGACCTTCCTTTTACTCTCGCAAATCTGTTCCTCATTGCTATAGGTCAGTGGTTTTATTAAATCCCCATCGGTGCCAAATGCTTTATCAATATTCGGGTAAGAATGTGATTACCAGTGACCCAGTTCAACAGAGCACGTCACAACTGGTCACCAGCATTCAAAAACGACCTTTATGTGGGAAACAGTATTCATCATCTTAGGCTTTCTTCACTTATTGTTTCAATGACATTTTGAATTTTCTTAATATAGAAGTTTTCCTCTTCTTTTGTTAAAAGCAATCATATAGATGCTATAATTTTGTCCTATCTTAAATAGGTTATTTTCTTAATTTTAATTCACATGGTCCATTTCAAGTATATAAAATATATTTGATTTTTATATTAATATTTGAATATATACTCTTATAGAGCTTGTTTATTAGTTTAAATAAGTTTCAATTAGTTTGAATCTCTGTTCTGAGATTTTCTGTACACAAGGTTATGTTATCTGCGCATGAATATGTTTACTCTTGAAAGATTTGTTAATTCAAATGCTTGCTGATACTTCTGCTACCTCACGCTTCCTCAGTCCCTGCCAGGGCTTGGGCAACCTTCCAAGGGTCACTGCAGTTATGTCTTAGTTCTCAGAATGGCACTGCCAGGTGGTTTAGAGTGCTTGACTTATAAATCCAGTGTCTAGAGTTCCTCAGAGAGAGTTTCTGTTGACTACTATTTATCTCCTTATCTATGGACTTTATTTCTCGTTTTCATTTTTTTTCAGTGATTTGTTGAAAATTTCCAAAGTTGTCACATTATTATTGGTATTACAGAAGTGATACAAATTCTGTAATACCAATAATAATGTGACAACTTTGGAAATAAGTTTTCACTTTATTGTGGTTTGGTTTAGTGTTGGTACTGCTTTCTCAGTAGTCTGTTTAGGCTAACAAGTCTCCAATGTTTGTCTCCTCGGTCTTCTGAAGTCTCTGCCATGTATTTTAGTGGTCAGCATATACTTCATGTACTTTGACTCTTTAAATGGCTAGAACCATTGATTTTCCTGGTCTTTGCTGACGGATTTTCTGTGCATATTGGAACACTTATTGAATAGAAAGTTAACAACACTGCTTCATCTTCAGTTTCCTGACAGAGCCTCAAAGTTTATCAGAGGTGATAATTGAAGACTTTCTCGTATCTGCAATGAGCATTTGACATTCTTACTGTGCAATGGCCTTTTTTTATTCCAGCAAGATATCAAAACTGTAAAGTCCTTACAGAATCTAATTTCCTGGCTTTCTCCTCTAAGCTTTTTGGTTACCTTATGATTTGTTTCCACCGTGGCCCCCAACACACTCTTGTCCTCCACTCCCCCACCCCCCAAGAGCCTTAGGGAACTGCAAAGTTAGTCAGTGGTTTACTGTTTTGCACATGTATCCTTCAGCAAGAAAGATTTTAGTTTTGTTTTGTTTTAATTCGTACAATTAGGCAGGATTCAAGCTGGTACATATGAATGATAAGCCGAGAATCATTCCTGCTTGTATTTAGCTCTTGCAAAATATCACTAAAAAAGTCATTTCATGGCAGTTCTCTCAGAAAGGACCTTGATGGCTTCGACTCTGTTTTATCTCACATGGTCAGCAGCCTGTTTGTTGTCATGGTGACTGGAGAGGCCTTTTTAAATCTCCCTGAAATTAGACAATAGTAATGGGAAAAGAAATTCACATACTTTAAAACTCACATTTTTTTTTTAAATCAGCATTTGTCATTTTTCTTTAATAAATGCTTCTTGAGTTGCTGTAAGTCCTTTAGCTAATCTCCAGCATTCTGAAAATTTTTATCTGTACTCTTATTGCCTCTATATAAGGAAGATTATTCCACCACAGTTTTAGAAGTACCAAGCTTTATGGTGACTTTAAGGAAGATTCTTTTAAAACTTTTAATTTTTTCCCCACAGTCAATATATCACCAGAAATATTAATAGTTTTTGAAATTTATATCCAAAATATAAATGTTTGCTCTAATTCTCTACCACAATCTTGCCCTAACTCAGTATTATCTCTAATCTCAACTGTTACAATTCTCTTCCAAAAAGTATGAGTCAACCCCTTGTCTCAGGACAAAGCCCAAAGCAGCTAATGTGAATCTTTTGAAATGTAAGACATCTCTTTTCTCTGCTATAACTAGACTAGGTGTTTTCCTTTCACAGAGAAAGTTCTTACAAATAGCTCAAAAGTTCGATAAATTCAGTACAATACCTAACTTCCTTTCTGCTTTCTAACACCAGTTTCCTGCCTTCTCGCCTACTTTAACTCTAATGGCCTGTGCTGTTTCTCATGTAGCCTTGCATGGTCTCCAGCAACTGTACACACTTTTTCTTCATTTATGCACAGATTTCACTTAGAAACGTCACTTCATTGAAGATATCTTCTATAATTTTTTATATAAAACAACGGAAACCTTGCTCCGTGACACAAAGTATCTTCCCTCTTACCTGTGTACACTTACTCCATAGTACTTGTGTTATGACTTGTGTCTAAATTTTTGTCTCAACGTTTCATGAAGTCATAGGTGGGGCTTTTTCACGAGTGACTGGATCCAGGGTGTGTGAGGCTAGGATTGATTAATGGTGTAATGCTCAAGGGCACTAGGAATAGGGTGTGAGGGCTGCTACCTTATGTGGATCAGATGGAAGATACAGAGAGTTCTTGCTTGCTTTGCTACCTTCTGCTGTCATGTATTATTTCTCTTCAGTGATGTCTGTCTGTCTAACCACAATGGAATGCAAGTGACATGAAGATGTGACTTTTACACTTTGTTTTTCATGTTATCTTGTACTTAGATTAATATGTATAATAGTGCAGTTTACAAATATTTATCAAAATAAATTAATGAACAAGAGATGTCAGAAATAGTTTAGGAGGGAATTATACAAGATTGCAATAACATTAATACTTTCTACTTCTGAAATAAGAGAATCAAATGCTTGAATCTATTTTATAAAGTGCAACATTATTTGATTTATATAGAAGATTGGGCTACCTCTCCTATTAATTGCTAATGTGCTTCATTCGATAGCATTCAAAAAATAGAAATGATAGAAATTATTTCAGGATAATTTTCCTCTCCTAACTCGAAATTTAAACATCAGGAAACGGAGCAAAGGAATGCCTCCCGATTGGCTCTCCTTAGAAACACAAAATTGTGGCTTACATTTTTGTCCAACCCAGCTTCTGCCTGAATAGTCTCCATCTGTCTGGTACCATGTGGCACTCTAGCATATGCCAAACAATCAGTCATACTGCTATACATGAAGGGAGACAATGCAAAGATTAATACAATTCCCTTAAATTTAGTGAGGAACATAGTGGCTCAGTGACCTCACACATGCAATTTGGAAATTGTTGTGTCACAGAATACTGTTAAACTCATTTCTGGAGTGAGTGGAATATTAAACAAACAATGTGACAGAGCAAGTGTGCTGAACAGTATACACGACAATTTCTGATAGTCCTCATTTTCTTGCCCAGGTTACTGAGATTCATTGGGAAGACCTATAAGACAATCTCAGAAAAACATGTTCTATTTGTGTTAAAATATATACCTTGACTTTGTTTATACTTCCAAGTTTTTACACTGACAATAAACTAGCTATAATTTAATGTTTTTTTCTTTTTTTAAAAAATGAGCTATCAGGTAATATCTGTATAAACGTCCTTTTTATTTTCTGAATGCACAAAAATGTTTAAGGTGCTGTATTCTCACTGCAATGTATCTGACTGCAGAAATTAAAGCACAGTTTATGACAACAGCAATAACAAAAAGTAAGCTAATCTCTGGTGGTTTCATGAGATCAGGGCAATGTGAACACCTATTCTAGGAGTTAACGTTGCCACCTCTTTCTGTCACAAAGACCACTCAACATCATACAAAGTTGAAAAGAGAAGCCCAAGGAAACTTCATGTTTTGTACCATTGTGATTTTAACAACATGTTTCAACTGCCTGGTTAGAATTTAAAAATTAATCTTATGATGCTGTAAGCTCTCTGTTCAAGACTCACTAATAAACATTGTTTCATAACAGTCTTTAATGTTTTAGAACATAGCCAATGGTTATATTCAGTAAAAGTGGAGTCCATGAATTACAATTTACTTATGAGATTCACCCTTATTACATGACACATATATATTGTCAGATAACTTGGGAAGTAAGAAGAGTAAATCTAAATTCTTATAATCCAGTTAAGCTCTATTAGCATTCAGAGGGTAGCCTTCAGAACCTTAGAAAGGTTTAGAAACTATAGGTAGCAGATATCTTTGTGCAAAAATAAGGACAATGATTCCTTGATGGTATATCAGAAATCAACAAGACTTTACCCACGGTAGGGTTAATGGTGCAAAAGTATCAACTTTTAATTTGAGAAGAGACTCTCCTACTATTTCTCATGAAGGCCTCATAAAGAATTGGTTCCCTGGATTCACTTCATTGTGCTCAGTCTTCCAGGCCCTCAGAAGCTGCTGAAGGTATGGTCCAAGGGAACAGGGCTACTGCTTCTGCTGATAACATGCTGTGGCATTGTCCTTTTGGTGCCAGTTTTACTGGAATGAAAATGCAAAAGATACTGGATTATTGAGGCTTCCACTCAGATTTCAAAAGGAATATTTGGAGAGTAAAGGAGGCCCTAGCTAGATACTGGGTGAAGCTGTGAGAAAAAAAGCCAAAGATATGATGGAGAATGGAACAATTTGGAATTGCCAAGAATGTAAAATATCTGCTTAGTAAAGTTGTAGATAATAAGTAGAACCAGCACATGAGAGAAGATGCTTTGGCTAAAACCAGTAGCCTGCAGAGGTGGGACTATCCACACCCTCTGTAATCAACATCTCACCAACCCGCACTATGGATGGTGAATATGAAGCTACAGGACCTAATGATTGCTGTCTGGGGTTTGGTCCTGCTTTCCTATGGTTCCCTTCTATTTCCATTAACATATTCCTCCCTTTTAGAATGGGTACGTTTACTTTGTGCCTTTGTACTTTGGTGTTATGTAACTCACTATTGATTTTTACAAAGTTCACAGCTAAGAGTTTGTTTTGAGTCTCAGAAAAGACTTTGACATGGACTTCTGAAAAATTCTGGAACTGCTGAGAATTTGGAGAAGAGAATATTGTATTAAAAGTTGTATACAAAATTGATGTATTATGCTATAGCATTATTAAATTATTGTGTTTATTCAAAAATTAAGTGCAGTTCAAATTACACTTGGGAGCCAAGTTGACAAGAGGTAAGAAAGCCTAATAAGCATTGATGCAATTGTAGTGGGTGACCTTAATATCCCAACTCATATAAACAGAGAGATAAACTAGACCAAAAAATCAACATAAATTAGAATTAAATCAAATCTTTGAACAAATGGACTTAGTAGATGCTCTACCCCCAAACATAAGACTATAAACTCTTCTCAACTGTGCATAGGACATTCTCCAAAATAGATCTTATATTAGGGAACAAAGCATGTTAAAGTAAATGTAAGAGAATTTAAATCATCACATGCACACTATCTGACTATAGTGCAGCAAAACTAGGAAGAGACGATAAAGGAAACCACAAGAACTGCATTAACATGGAAATTAAAAAACACCCTACTGAACAACCAATGAGTCATAGAGGAAATTAAAGATGAAATCAAACAGTATACACATTTAGGTGATAATACTGATACAACACACTAAGACTTATGGGATGTAATGAAAGCAGTCATAAAAGGGGAAATTTATAGTAATGAACTCACACATCAGGAAAACAGAACAAACTCAAGCAATCTGATATTAAACCTCAAACTTCTAGGCAAAGAAGAACAAATGGAACTTGTATGAGGGAGGAAATTATATAGAAAGATAAGAGTAGAAATTAATGTAATTTAGACTAAGAAAATAATACAAAGTATCAATGAATCAAAAAGTTGGCTCTTTGACAGAATAAATAAAATTGAGAAACCATTAATGAACCTCATCAAAAAGAGGAAAAAAAGCATAAATTCAAGCAATTAGAAATGAAAAGGAGTAAACACAATGGATCTGAAAGAAATCCAAGGGATATTCAATAGCTACTATGAGACCCTGTACTCTAATAAGATGGAAAACATAGAAGTGGACAGGCACTGAGATACAATTGAATTGCCCAAACTAAATCAAGAAGATGTAAAAATTCTAAATAAGTTGATTTTAGCCAATTAAACTGAAAATGTAATGAAGAATTTATTAACAAAGAAAGTCCAGGCCCTGATGGATTCACTGGTGAATTCTACAAGAAGTGATAAATGAACTAATGCCAATAATGCTAAAACTCTTTACAGAAACTGAAAGGGAAGCAGTACTTCTAAAGTCATTCCTGGAAGCAAGTGTTATCCTGATTACAAAACCAGAGAAGAACCAAAATAAGAACAAAAATACAGGCCAATCTCCCTAATGACCATGGATACAAAAATCCTTAATAAGGTACTGGCAAACAGAATGTAGCAAATTATCAGAAATATCATATACCATGGCCAAGTAGAATTCAACACAGGGATACAGGAGTTTCAATATATGCAACTCAATAAATGTAAAGTACCATACTAAGTAATCAAAACAAAAATCACACAATCATCTCAATAGATACAGAAGAAGTATTTTACAAAGTCCAATACCCATTCATGAAAAAACCCTACAGAAAATTATAATAGATCATCATTACCTCGATCTTATTAAAGCCGTCTATGACAAACCAACAGCCAACATTATACTAAATGGAAAAAAATTGAAAACTTTTACTGTAAAATGAGAAACAAGACAAGAATGCTCATTATCACCATTTCAATATAATTTTGAAAAATGTAGCCAGAGCAATTAGACATGTGAAAAAATAAAAGGAATAAAGATAGGAAAAGAAGAAGTTGAATTATCATTATTTGCAGATGACATGATACTCTACATAGAAAACCCCCAAAACTCCACCAAACACATCTAGATTTAATATCCAAATTCAGTAGTGTAGTAACATACAAAGTCAACACTCAAAAGTCAGTAGCATTCCTGTACACAAATAACAAACTCATAGAGAAAGAGAAAATAGTGAAGGCACATCCTTCACAATAACATCCCCCTCATGAGGGGGAGAGAGAGAGAGACAGAGAGAGAGAGAGAGAGAGAGAGAGAGAGAGAGAGAGAGAGAGAGAGAGAAATACTCAGGAATCAACCTAACAAGGGCTATAAAGACCTGAACACTGAAAATTACAGTACCCTAATACAGGAGTTTGAAGAAGACATCAGAAAATAGCAAGACATCCTTTTCTCCTCCATAGGAAGAATCAGCATAGTGACAATGGCTATGCTTGCCAAATTCCCATGCAGATGTAGTGAAATCTCAATACAGATACCATTAGCAGACCTAGAGAAAAGTTCTTAAAATCCATTTGGAACCAGAAAAGGTCTTGAGTAGCAAAATGAATTTATGGTAACAAGGGCAAGTCAGGGGGCATCACAATCCCAGACCTGAAATTATATTACAAAGCTACTATGATACATGTCAAAGACTAAAATTAGAACCATGTCTATCACCATGCACTGAACAGAAGTCAGAATGAATCACAGATTTAAATATTAAATTTAAAAACAGAAACACTAAATCTACTGGAAGAGAAAACAGGTAGAAATCAACAAATGAGATCTCACCTTATTAAAAAGCATTTACACAACAAACCAACAGGGAAAACACAACTCATGGAATGGGAAAAATTTATAGCCAACTGTCTCACACACAAAGGACTTGTATCTAAATATATAAAGAACTGAAAAAAATCAGCCTCCCAATTCAAAGACCCAATCCATAAATGGGTATCTGAGGTTCATATGTACTTCTCAGGTGAAGAAATATAAACAGAAAATAAATACATGAAAAAATGTTCAACATCAATGCATATTCAAGAGATGAAAACTAAAACCATACTGAGATTCTACCTCAGCCTAGAAAACAATGGTTATTATAAAAAAAAAAATGAGCCAATAACAAATGCTGGAGGGGCTGTGGGGAAAAAGAAACACTTCCACACTGTTGGTAAGAGTGTAGACTGGTGCAGCACTATGGAAATCAGTTTAGAGATTCCCTAAACAACTAGAATTGAAGGTCTTATTTGACCCAGCTATTGCTCTTCTGGGTATCTTCCTAGTAGAATTAAAAACAACATAGCACAACGATGTATGTTCATCCATGTTCATAGAAGCACGATTTGTAATAGCTAACTCTTGGAAACAACTCAGGCGACCTTTAACCAAGGAATAAAAGATTTTTTTTACATAATGGAATAGTACCGAGCCATAAAGACAGACTTGAAACTTTAATAAGTAAATGAATGCATTGCGATACCATACACATAAGTGCAATTAATCAGACCAATATGCATAAACATCGCATTGTATCACTAGTGTCAAAAACTGATTAAGTAAATAGAATGAAAATGTACAATAAGTATTATGAATTGGGAAGAAATTGTTCAAAAGAAAGGACAAACCATGGTGGGAGAATGGGGAAAGGAAGAAAAAGGAAAGGAAAACATATATGTTTACGCATGATAGTTAAGACAGTTATACAGCTAGCTTCTCTTAGCTCCTTGAAAGGAAAGTTATGCACTAACATTGGTAGGATAAGATATCATGCCTATATCTTGTTCTGAGAACAACAACTAAAAATACAATTCATAGTGTATCAACTACTGTAGGGTCCAGCTACAGTAAACTTGGTTTCATTGCTATGTTTATCATTTTTTCTTCGGTAAAAGAATAAACAAAAACAAGATCCTATTAAATAGATTATTGAAAGAATATGGGGCCAAGGATTTAGCTCAGCAGCATAAGCGCCTGCCTGCTGAGTGCAAGGTCTGGAGTTCCATCCCTGGTACAAAAAAAAAAAAAAAAAAAAAAGATATCCACACCCCTAGGACAGAGAATTGTACCCCAGGGGCTCTGCTGGCCCCAGTTCTCCATGCCCAGTTTCTGCATCTCAATTAAGAAAGCCAAGAATCTGCAGAGAGGTGGAGATTGCCTGAGGTGAGTTCTGGTGACCTGGGGAAAGATGGAGGCCTACATTCCAGCTTTTCAGTTCCTGGGGAGCTACTGGGATGCTGGACTGCATCCAGCAGATTGCAGGGCCTCAGTCAACCATGCTCTGTGGCCTTGTTTCAGATCAGGAGGCAGGAACCTTGCTCGAGGACTCTGGGTTCAATTGGGCTGGGCTGAAAAGACCTTGCGATCAGCACTCCTGGCTGCAGCATTCATATCCACACCCCTAGGTCAGGGTATTGTACCCTGGGGGCTCAGACAGCCCCAGTTCTCCATGCCCAGCTTCTGCATCTCAATTAAGAATGCCAAGAATCTGCAGAGAGGTGGAGATTGCCGGAGGTGAGTTCAGGTGAGCTGGGGAACATTGGAGACCTATGTTCCAGCTTTCAAGTTCCTGGGGAGCTACTGGGACACTGAACTGGGTCCAGCAGATTGCAGGGCCTCAGTCAACCATGCTCAGCTGTCTTGTTTCAGTCCAGGAGGCAGGAACCTTGCTTGAGGACTCTGGGCTCAATTGGGCTGGCCTGGAGACAGCTTAAGGCCAGCACTGCCAGCTGCTGAGTTCATATCCACACCCCTAGGACAGGGGATTGTGCCCAGGGGTTATGCTGGCCCCAGTTCTTCAACCCTGCTTCCACCTCTAAATTTAGGGGGCCAAGTACTTGCAGAGGTGCTGCGACTGCTCCAGTAGCTGAGGGTACAAGAGGAGATTTGCAACACACCCAGAGGGAGCTTTGGAACACTACTCAACCCAAGGAAATAAAGAAAAAATGACAAAAGGCAAGACCAAAAGGCAGGCACAAATCACCAGCCCATCCCAAGAAAGCCTGGGAGCCATGTACAGAGGAGAAAAGAGAAGCCATACACCTGAAATGACTGAAAAGATATCAACTGAAATAAAGAAGCAACTAGGGGAAACTATGGAGAAATTCAAATTAGAAATAAACGCCCAGGTAAAAGAAGAAATGATAAAACTAGTGAAAGAAATAGTGAACACATCTAGTGAAGACACAGCTAAACAATTAGAGGAACAAAGCAAACAGATAGAATCCCTGAATGAACACTATAAGAAACAAACAGAATGCATAAAGCAGATTCAAAGAGATATACAGGATATCAAAAATTCTATTGAAAGCTGCCAAAACTGCCTCAATGAAAGTGAAGATAGAATTTCAGACTTCGAAGATAAGATTGCAGCCAGTGAGCAGGAAAGACAAGATCTTTTAAAAATAACAAAGAATCAGGAAATAATTCAACACCTGCAAGATGATGCAAAGAATAATAACATAAGATTAATAGGGATAAATGAAAAAGAAGGGAACAGCCAAAATGATATCATGAGGATATTTAAAGAAGTAATAGCTGAAAACTTCCCAAACATGAGAAGGGAAACTGACATTTGGATTAGTGAAGCATATAGAACTCCAAATAGCCATAACCAAAATAAAACTACACCCAGACACATAATAATCACCATCCCAGAAACCCACCATAAAAACAGCATGCTAAAAGCTGTTAGAGAGAAAAGACAGATCACCAATAAAGGAAAACCTATTCCAATCGCAGCAGACTTCTCAACACAAACAATGAAGTCAAGAAGAGCATGGAGTGAAGTATTTCAGATCCTAAGGGAAAACCACTTTCAACCCAGACTGATGTACCCCGCAAAACTGTCCTTCAAAATGGATGGAGAAATAAGATACTTCCACAACAAAGAACAGCTGATGAACTTCATGATCATGAAACCAATCCTGCAAATAATACTGAAAGACATTCTGGATAAATATAGGAAAAAACCACGAAGCAAGGCAAAAAATTTAAAAGAGTGGAAAGGTAAATAAGCAACAGCAGAAAGATAACATGAAAACAGTAACAATATATATCAATTATATCCATTAACATAAATGGCCTCGATAACCAATTAAAAGAAACAGACTAGCAGAATGGATGAAGAAACTACCTCCAACCATATGCTGTACACCAGAAACCCATCTAACCCACCCCCCAAAAAACTCATAGAATCAAAGTCAAAGCATGGAAAACAATACTTCATGAAAGAGGAACCCCTACAAAAAATTAGGGGTAGCTATTCTGCTTGCAGACCATGTGAACTTCAAACCAATAATGATCCAAAGACATAAAGAAGGTCACTACATACTAGATAGGGGAAAATTCAAGATGAAGAGATAACAATCTTAAATATATATGCACCAAATTCCAGAGCACCCAGCTATACAAAGCAAATATTAACAGAAATGTAAAGTCAAATAAGCAATAACACAAATATAACAGGAGATTTTAACATGGCATTGACACAAAGGAACAGATCAACTAGACAGAAAATCAGCAAAGAAATAACAGAACTGAATCATATCTGTGAACAAATAGACTTGATAGATGTATATAGAGTTTTCCATCCAACAACGTTATAATATATATTCTTCTCAGCAGTACATGGGACATTCTCTAAAACAGAGCATATACTAGCCGACAGAACATAATTAAGTAAATGCAAAAGTATTGAAATTTTCCCATGCATGCTATCAGATCATAGTGGCATGAAATTAGAAATCAATGATAAAAGCAACTGTAAAAAGCTCAAAGACACATGGAACCTGAGTAATACACTCTTGAACAATCAGTGGGTCACAGATGAAATTAAAGAAGAAATTAAACAATATCTACAAGAGAATGAACATGCAAACACAGCTTACCAGAATTTGTGGGATGCTATGAAAGCAGTCCTCAGAGGAAAATTTATTGCACTGAGTTCCCACATCAGGAAGACAGAATGAACACAAATAAACAACCTGATGCTACATCTCAAACATCTAGAAAAAGAAGAGCAAGCCAAGCCCAAAGCCAAAATAAAGGATACAATTATAAGAATTAGAGCAGAAATTAATGCAATAGAAACTAAGAAAACAGTACAAAGGATCAATGAATCAAAGAGTTAGTTCTTTGAAAGAATAAATAAAATTGATAAGCCCCTGGCCAACCATATTTTAAAAAGGGAAGAAAAAACTGAAATTCATGCAATAAGGAATGAAAAAGGTGAAATTACTACAGACTCGGAGGAAATAAGATCATTAACGCCTATTTTGAAAACCTCTACTCTCATAGGTTCGATAACACTGAAGGAATAGACAGATTCCTAGAAACATATGAACTACCAAAGCTGAATCAGGAAGATGCAAAATTGTTGAATAACCTGATTTCTATTAATGAAATTGAAACTGTAATTAAGAACTTGCCATCAAAAAGAGCCCAGGCCCAGAGGGATTCACTGCAGAATTCTACAAGAAATAAAAAGAAGACTTAATGCCGACACTCCTCAAACTCTTCAATGAAGTTGAAAGGGAAGCAATTCTTCCTAAGTCTCTCCTGGAAGCAAATATTACGCTACTACCAAAACCTGAGAAAGACCCAACTAAAACAGAGAACTATAGGCCAATCTCCCTAATGAACATAGATGCAAAACTTCTCAATAAATTATTAGCAAACAGGATACAGCAAATCATCAAGAAGATTATGCACCCTGACCAATAGGTCTTCATCCCAGGAATGCAGGGATGGTTCAACATACATAAATCAATAAATGTAATCCACCATATCAATAGAGCCAAAAGCAAGAACCACATGATCATCTCTATAGATGCAGAAAAAGCTTTTGATAAGGTCCAAAACTCATTCATGATAAGACCCTTACAGACAATTGGAATAGATGGTCTTTACCTCAATATGATAAAGGCCATCTATGACAAACCTACAGCCAGCATCATACTAAATGGCCAAAAACTGAAAGCCTTTACCTTAAAATCAGGTACAAGACAAGGATGTCTCCTGTCACTGCTCCTATTCAACATAGTACTGGAAACACTAGCCAGAGCAATTAAACAAGAGAGAGAAATAAAAGGAGTAAAGATAGGAAAAGAGGAAGTTAAATTATCATTATGTGCAGATGACATGATACTTTCCATAGAAAACCCCCAAAACTACATTGAAAAACTCCTAGATATAATAAATAAATTCTGCAATGTAGCTGGATACAAAGTCAGTACTCAAAAATCAATAGCATTCCTATACACTAACAACAAAAATACTGAAAGAGAGGTAAGAGAAGCCATACCCTTCACACTAGCATCCAAAAAAATTAAATACTTAGGAATTAATCTCACAAAAGAAGTAAAAGAGCTGTACAAGGAAAATTATAATACCCTGAAAAAAGAAATTGAAAAAGACCTGAGAAAATGGAAAGACATCCCCTGATCATGGATAGGAAGAACAAACATTTTGAAAATGGCTATTCTCCCAAGATTACTATACAGATTCAATGCAATC
>PVJX010037219.1:0-17093 GCA_004027295.1 Dolichotis patagonum
CTCTGATAAGAGTAAGAAGTTCTCCTGTGCTGTTGTACAGGAGGGTGATTGTAGACAGCAATTAGGTATGGTGCATTTCAAAAAGCTAGAAGAAATGATTTTCAGTGTTTTCACCACAAAGACATCATTTATGTGTTTGAGGAGACAGTGATTTAAATTGCTTTCAACATGTATTGAAACATCACATGATATTCCAAAATATGTCCAATTTTATGTATGTTTAAAAATCAATTTAAATTAAAATATATTATCTATCTAAATAGGCATGTAAGTTTTAAACTTCTCTATTTTTTCATTAGTGGAGCTTTTGATATTTAAATTTAAGTTTGTATGTGGTTAAATATATCACTCTGATTCTTGGTAGTTTCCATCTTTCTGCTTAGGAAGAATTTCCTTCTGGAAAACCATAAAAATATCCACCTATGCTTTTATCATTCATCTGTGATTTAATTTCTTAACATTTAATTCATTCTACACTTGAACTTTATGTTGTGATACCATACAAGATAAAGATTAAGCTTTGTTATTTTTCTCCAGTTATCTGATGACTTAGTAGATAATAATAATTAGTGCATAATAAGAATTTGTGGATAATGATAATTAGTAGGTAATAACAATTAATAGATAATAATAACTTACCTACTGAAAAAAGTAACTTTTCTTACTAACTTGAAGTGTCAACATTATCTCACATCAAGTATATAACAGACACTGTTTCCATATCCCTTTCATTGCTCTTTTGTTTTGGAAGCTTTTTTAAAAAAAGATTAATAGCAATCATTTGCAACATGAGGTATACAAGAGATGAGAGTAGGTCTTCACATGAGAGGCCAAACAAGGGACAGCAACTGAGAGGGCCTGGGTTTTATATTTTTTATTTTTTTTATTTTGGGGGGGTTTTGAGGGGGTCCCAGGGATCGAACTCATGACCTCGCACTTCCCAGGCAGGCACTTGTGCCGCTGAGCTAACCCCCCGGCAGGCCTAGATTTTTTAAATCCTTGCTACTTTTGCTGTTGATGATGTTTATTTCTTGTTTATGGGATATTCTGAAAGTTGCTCAGTGGCCTCTGCCTTTGTATTGAATTATCACCCAAAGTATTTTTAAGAACTTGCTCCAGGGATGAATTTATTTATGAAGATTTATGATGAGTTGTATAAGATCATGCAGCTAGTAAGGAAATTAGCTGAGAAATGAGCTCAGTTTTGTCTGATGTTTGCATATCTTTCAGGACTTCCAATCCCAGCAAGTCTTTCTCAATTATATTTTTGGTTCTCTTGACCCAAGATTTATGACAGAACTTCACTGAGAGTTTATAATGAGGTTGTTATATCTTAATTGCTTATCAACTGCTCCATAGAGGTAAGAGATAAGTACTGTGCTGGTCTGTTCTTTCACTCAACTCCAACCATCAGCTTTTCTGACAGGAAACACAAAACAAACAAAAAATAGAATTTAATCCAAATACGAAAGGAATTCATATAATAGCTTTATAAACTTTATGCCAAAATAAATACAATACCCATGACTGATCACAGCTTTAAAAAAAAAAAACCACTCGAATAGTATAAATGAAAGTTCTAACAATAACAAGAGAACTAAAACATGGTTAAAAATAAATTCATAGTATTTAGATAAAGTGTTACTTCAGTAAATAAAGCATTTGGCTCTGAGATGAAGTAGTTTTGTTGGTATGAAAATTTGATCATAATCAAAAAGACTGGCGATAAATCACACAAATAGGTCATTAATTCAAAGCACGGAGATATCAACTACAAGAAACAATATTGCAAGAGAGAAAAATATTCACTCTCCAGCTTTAGTGAGACACTAATGATGAATTCTTTTGTAAAGCATTCTCCTTTTAAGGCCTTCTTACCTAAATACACAACCCATAAACTTTTAGTGGCTCCAAATGCAGTGACTGAAGTCCTGAGACTTAAAAAATGAACAATGAATAGGATACGACCCTTCCCATAATGAAAGAAAGTCGAGTGAGATAGATATTTGGCAAAATAACCCTAATACAGCAAGACGTGAGAAGAGCACCCAGCACACCATAGATTTGCCACAAGATGTGTGGTTGGGAGGGTGTGCAAGGGAAAATTTAGTTGAGCAAATGGTATTGGACAGAAGCCTTGAGAAATGAAAAGATTTGAAAAGGAACAAAAAGAAACCTATGCTGAAATACAGCTTAGAGAAAAACAAGTGGATGTGAAAATGCATGAATACTTATTTTGGTGTATGTGGAATGGTTTAGAGTAAGTTGGACAGAAGCTGTGTAGAGGTTTACAGTGGGAAATAGAGCCAAAGAGATAATATTTAGTTGTTTTTTACCCTGTGCACATGGTAGACATCCAACTTAAGACAGAGGAAACAAACAAAGTCAACTGAAGGAACCGTGTTATTTATTTCATGAACTGCCTCAGTATCAGAGTTCACTAGGACTGCTGAGCACCCGAAATGAGAATAGTTGTCTGAACTTTATCTCTGCTATATTCTTCTTTTTTCTGCTTAGTATAGCAGCTTTACCCTTCTCCAGTCTGGATAAACACAGCTTTGGACTTACTGACCAATTTGAAAAAACATGAGTGAACTTGGGGCAGAGAAATATACATTTGAAGGAAGTAAGTGGGGTGCTGAAGAGAATTTCACAAATCTCCACTGCAAATCGGTAGCAGCAACAGTGACATTAGCAAGCTACGCGGGTCTAATTTATCAAACAATTATTGTCCTTCTTCTTTCATTCTCTCCCTGCCACAATGCAGTATCCCTTGATTGTCTTTTTGTCCTTTTGTCGAAGACCTTCCCTGCTCTGTGGCTCCTTTTTTTGTTCCAGTGCTTCCAGGTATTTTCCAAGCCCTACAAGCACCAGCTGAAGTGTCTAGAGCTTTACAATTGGCAGCTGCTTTTCCTTTTATTCACATTTCCATTCATCAGATGTTCACTGAACACTCAGTAAACACTGTGGGGGTAAAGAGCGTAGAAAGCAACAGTAACAGCAATAGTTTTAATATGGTATATGTGATCACTCTATGCCCACTACTATACTTAACTCATGTAATTGAACAAAGCAACTTAGTGAAGACAGTTCAATTATTATGAAGTAACCAAATGGTGTAATCCTAATACAAACTTAAACTCTTTGATACTAAAATTCTTCTAATTAGTCACTTAGTTGCCTGAAACCAAGGATACTGTCCTTTTCCTTCAAAGAATCTTGGTCAAGTATACAGGAGCAGTAAAGAAAAATAAACACGGATATCAGTAAGTACAAGCTTACTGATGAGAACAATTCCTCTGTAGGGCACCTGACCTTGAACGCAGAGGGAAAGCCTTCTGGAGAAGCCCTGCCTAGGTGGGTGCTGGCCCTGAGACATGCAGTTGGCCAGGTGATTACGGGCTGGGCCGACTTCCAGTGGAAACACACAGCTGTGCAAATACTGTGCATGAGAAGGCAGCAGCGGTATGCATTGGTTCAATGGCATGAAATTCAGCACTGATCACATTAGGGATAGCACGGAAAACAGTGCAAGACACTGCAGAGGCTGGATGTCCCAAGAGGGAATAGCTACCCTCCGGAGGCTTTTCAGTGTCATCGCAGCTGTGCTTGTGAAGATCACTCTTAGAGGCAGTATACAGGGCAGGGACCTGGAGAACAGCTGAAGAAATATCCGTCATCTTGCTGAAGCAACCCAAGGGTAGGTGCAAATCTTTCTTATCTATGTTTTCAGGTTCTAACCAATTTTTGTTGAAGAGTGAAGAGAGTGCTATTTTAGGCAACAAACAGGAGGGTTTGAAATAAGACAATGGCAGTGGAGTGAGAATGGGAAGAGGAAGTCTCCGAGACGGAGCTGATCCTGACATATATGTTAGTCCTTAGCTGAAGGCAGCAATATAAGGGCTGTGTCTAAAATGACTAGAACGTAACACACAGTAAAACTTCATTATGTGGAGAATTTAGAAGAATGTGTCTGCCTTTCCTTTCATTAGTGATTCTGTTCTTCCTTTCAGTTTTGAGCAGTGTGAAATATTTAGTGGTACAGAAAATAAGAGAAAACTTATCACTCATAATTAATGCAATTTAACTATTTGTTATACATGCATCATATCTGAAGTATTTTGCATATTGGTAGAATTTACAATTATTATTTTAATAATTTTACAATATAAAAATTGGTCAAGATAATGCAGCACAATTTACCTGGACATTTCTCTATTGCTAGATGTGTACACTACTGGGCACTGAAGAATGCTCAATCAATAGCTTCAGCTACAACATGTCCATGAGAAAAATGACCCATTTTTTTTTACTGTCCATTTTGCCTGGTGTTTATAGGGATCAGTGCCTGAGGAAAGAGTTTTGAGGTATAATTGATATAGACACGTAGGTTTTTCCTTGGTGGAAGGCTATGAAAGAGATGACTGTGTCTAAATGATTAGAGAACCTCCCAGAGCAGAGGCAAATTTAAAACAAAAAATGAGCCTTTTATCCCACCAATTTAAAAACTAGGTTTGTACCCACATTGTTTACCTCTAGAACAATGTTTGACATACAGCTACTTCTCCATTTATATTTGCTTAACGAGTGCACAAATAAATGGAACAAATGCAAATGTATCAACTAAAAATTCCAAGGCCCATTCCACAGGCATTTGTCTGTGTTCAGTATTCTAGAGCAAAATTTCCTCAAAGAAATTATGACAGTTGATTATCTTGATTATCAGTTGATTGACTTGAGAGGCATCTCAGAGATTTGCAAAGCATACCTCCTTCCACATGTGTCTCCATGACTTTGGGAACGATTATCTGGCCCCTGGCCTCTTCCTCCCTGAGTCTTAAAGCTCTATCTTCCTGGTTGCCATGAGTTGAGTAACTTCCCTCTGTCGCGTTTCTGCCTTGGAGCTAGCAGATCATTGACTAAAACCTCTGCAATCTATGGACTGAGGTAAACCATTTCTCTCTCCCATTGTTTATGTCAGGAATTTTGGTCACAGGGATGAAAAGCTGATGAATATATAAACCATATTTCTTCCAGGATTAAAAAAACATGATGAATTCTGGGCAACAAAGCCAAGACAGGAGGCATCACAATCCTCGACTTGAAATTATACTACAGAGCTACTGTGATAAAAACAGAGTCCCATTGGTGAAAAGCACAGAACTGAGGATCAGTAGAACAGACCAGAAGACAAAGAAACAACTCCAAAACAACTCCATCCACCTGATCTCTGACAAAGGGATCAAACACATTCACTGGAAGAAGGACAGCCTTTCTAAGAAATGGTGCTGGAACAACTGGATTTCTACATGACAAAGACTAAAACTAAATCCATGACTATCACCATGCACTAAACTAGAATCAAAATGGATCAAAGATCTAAATATTAAGGCAGAAATGCTAGATCTGCTGCAAGTTCGAGTAGATACAACTCTGTGAGATATATGTGTAAGCAAAGACTTTATGAGCGAAACCCCAGTAGCACAGGAACTGTCATAAAGAATCAACAACTGGGATCTCATTTTATTAAAAGGCTTTTGCACAGCAAGAGAAATCATCAGCAGAGTGAAAAAACAACCTACAATGTGAGGGAAAATATAGGCCAGTTGTTCTTCAAAGGATTAATATCTACATATAAACATATAAAGGACTGAAAAAAATTAGACCCCCCAATTTCAAAGACTCAGTACAAAAATGGGCATCTGAGATCAATAGACATTTTTCAGAAGAAGGACAAATGGCAAATAAATATGTGAAAAAATATTCAGTATCAATCCATCTCAATTCAGAAAGAAGGGCTGTTATCAAGAAAATAACCAATAGCAAATGCTGGCAGGGCTGTGGAGAAAAAAGAACTCTTCTCCACTGTTGGTAAAAGTGTAGACTGGTACCACCAGTGTGGAAATAAGTGTGGAGATACTTCAAAAAATGGAATTAGAGGTCCTGTTTGACCCAACTATTCCCTTTCTGGATAACTTCCCAGAAGAATTGAAAGTATCATACTACAGTGATATATGCACACTCATGTTTATAGAGGCAGTTTTTAATTGCTAAATCTTGGAAGTAAATCAAATCCCCATCACCCAATGAATGGATGAAAAAGCTGTGTATTTTTTATGTAACAGAATACTACTCAGCCATAAAAAAGATTAAATTGAGACATTTATAGCTGAATGAATGAACTTTTTTTCTTTTTCTTTTTGAGATAAGGTCTTGCTATGAAGTTCAGGCAGGACTTGGGCTCACTTTGTAGCCCAGGTTGGTCTTGAACTTGGAAAAGTCCTCCTACCTTAGCCTCCAGAGTGCTGGAATTACAGGAATGTGCCACTATGCTTGGCAATGGATGGACTCTGTGACCATCATAGAGAAATAAGATCATAAGAGAAATATATCATAAGAGATAAGATCATATAAGATCTTAAGAGAAAATCATAAGAGAAATAAATCAGACACACATGTAAATACCACATTATCTCTCTTGTGTGAGAACTCAAACTCAAAATATAACTAAAATCATAAATATGCAAGAGATATTGTGAAAACTGAAGAAACTGTTCAAAGGGAAAAGGAAAACAAGGGTGGGGAGGGCAAAAGAAGGAAGGGAAAGAAAAAATGACAAAAGAAGAATAAAATAAAAACCTAAATTTGTGAACCAGGAGGGGAAAGGAGTTTGAAGAGAGAGGAAAGGAATGGGGAGAAAAAAGATGAAAGAAGATATATACAATTTCCCTATAATTAACATGGTCATTGTGTATACCTATACTGTACCAATAAACTTAATTTAAAAAAAAAAAAAGAAACTGGGGCTGGAGATTTAGCTCAGCACCATAAGCACCTGCCTGGCAAGGATGAGGCTGTGAGGTCAATCCCTGGTACTGCAGGAAGAAAGAAAGGAAGAAAGAAAGAAAGAAAGAAAGAAAGAAAGAAAGAAAAGAAAAGAAACAATAAAATTAAAAAAAACATAATGGAAAAGATTAGAAAAGTAAGTCAGATTATATTTGGAAAATAACCTAACATTCAAATTAGAAAAGATGTTTTACCCCCAAAGATGAGAGAAATCAACGAGAACCCTATTATATGGCATAGTGAGAAATGGCTTGGGGAAGACTGTGTGAGGGAAAATAAACTCCTTTATGTTCTGAAGGCCAGAGAGAGAAGTACTGGAACCAAAGAGCCTGCTCTGCTACTCACTGTGAAGTCTCAAGCAAATCCTTTTCTTTCTGTCCTCTATGTGACCAGGGCATTTACTAATATGTCACCGGGTTAGAATTGAGCGTCTGGAAGTCAACCAGCTTGCCAGTCACACTTGCTGACCAAAGACTCTCTTCTTACACTTTTCTGGCTTTTGTTTCTTTATAAACAGCATGTAGTGAAGATAAAAAGAATGCCTACTTCATAAAATTGTTAAGATGATTAAATGAACTAATTTAAAGTCCTTGTTGCATGGCAGCTTCTCAATACATTCTACCCGTAATTCTACTATCTATAATTCTGTGATATGCTTAATGTGTACAGTCTGACAATGTGGCTGTGAGAGAGGCCCTTGCTAGGGGCAGTGCGTTGTGCTCCGTGTAGAGATGGACTGGAGGCTAAAGATTGCTTTAGACTAATGATTTGCTGTGAAGACAAGGTGTGATGCGTTCCAGTAAAGTTTTGGACCCTGAGGCTTTGGCCAGCCTTACTTGCCACAGTCCGCAAGTACGCCACATTATGGTCAGAAGACATTTGTAGTGACCATGACTAATGGAAACTACACAGTCTAGACTATTCCTGGATTCTGCCCTTGGCTGATTTTAGTCTACATTCTTCCCTTGCTATAGGTTTTTAAATTATTATTATTATTATTATTATTACAAAACTGAGAATAATTTTGGAATCTTTCTGAAATTACAACTAGTGTTAAAAGTGAGGGCACTCTTGTATGGACTATGCCTTCTAACTCTCACAGATGACAAAGAGAGTTCACAGATTGTAATGTCTTCTCCCCATTAAACCCCTTGCATATTGTATTGTCAGACTGGTTCAGAAACCTGGTCAGCCCTGAAGGATATACATTGGTTCTCAGTTGTTTTGACCTTTGGCTTCCTTTACATTCAAAGTATCAAAGACTAAGCAGTGTTTATACAAATCATATCTGTTGACACATAGAGTGTTGAGAATTAAATCAGAAAATTATTTTGAATTATTAATCTATTTAAAAGTAACAGAACTAAATTTATTCCTCGTTAATATAAGCACTTACAACTATAATGATATACAACTTATAAATCTATTTCAAGAAAAATTACAAAATCACCATCCTTACACATGGAAAAAAACAAAAACAAAAGCAAAACTCTTCTACCAGGCTTGGAAACCAGAAGCAAGAGCGTCTCCTGAGATCCGCGCCATGCTGGAACTTGGGGCAGCGAGCCAACCAGTAAGCAGCCTGCTGCCCTGGTAAGTGACTGTGGTCTGGCAAGCTGCGGCCACCCCAGGGCGGGGAAACCAGAAGCAAGAGCATCTCCTCAGATCTGCGCCATGCTGGAACTTGGGGCGTCGAGCCAACCAGTAACCAGCCTGCCGCCTACCGGGGCGCAGGCTTAGAATCAAACATACCACATTCCCCCCCACCCCCTCGTTAACAATTGGGATCCAGGGATCTGGGTATCTCTTAAGAGGTGAATATATTTGGTACAGCAAGTCGGGGGAGTTTCCTTCTACTATCTCTGAAGGCAGATATTTTTATCGACGTTTTGCTTTGTCCTAATTAACGGTGTTGCTCTATTCAATACTCTGTGTTGATGTGTTTGTGAAGACAACGAGGTATACAATGTTGCCTGTTACTGTTGTCCTGGTGACCTGCTGTGATGTTCTGTGCCAATTTCACTATACTGTCTCAATTGGCTTTATTCCATCCTTTTTTTTTCTGTTTGCAGCCTCACTGTGTGTTCACTCTGTATGCCTTAATTTTGTAACATGAACAGCTATTTCTGGGAGGACAGTATGTGGTTTGTCAACTAGTGATTCATGGTTTTTTTTTGAGGTTTTGTATTGTTTCTACCCTTTTTTCTGTATTGCTTTTTTTTTTCTCTTTAAATAAAATTTTAAAAAAAACCACAAAAAAAAAATACCAGGCTTAGTGGAAAACAACTAAATTCTTGTACCTCTTCCTGTGGTATAATAACTTGTTTTGGTTAAAGTATGTGAAGAAAGTTCAAATTCGTGTTGATATACAATTGGAAAAAAGAGTATTTTAATACGCTATTCAAACAACGGGGATAGTTTCTTAAAGGTTATTTGTAATGTACAATCTGAAATCACATCAAGGAACACTTTTATTCTAGTATAGTAAAATCCATTGGTCTGTCTAGCACTTTCTATAGATCGTTTACCCTTGCATGATTCTGTAAAATTGTATATTGGAAAGGTATTGGTTGATGGAGTTATACAGATCTTCTCATCATTGGCTCTTCATGACACAATATTTTAAAAGTCACATTTTAATGACACCATTGATTTTATAAAGAAAGTTTTCAAGTTTTAGGAAGCTCCAAAGCTCAAGCAAATTTTCCAGCATTCTAATTTTGGTTTGGAATCTAAAATTTTATCATGGACGCAAACCTTATCAGTCCTTTTCCTTAAAATGGTAAGCTCATTTTAGATAACATATTTCCTGTATGTCTAACTTTATCTGTAAAGAATGATGTTTCATGGAACACAAGGATGTTTCAATTTGTAACAGATAATTTCAGGAGTGTTTTTCCTTGAGACAACTGGCATATGCTTTGGTCACAGTCTCTATTATAGAGAATATTTTTTAAAAATCACACATATATGAAATTGGGATTTAAAAAATTAGTAAATTTCACTGCCTCACAAAGTCTTCCCCTAACTAAGCTGACATGTCCTCACTGCATGCACACTGCAGAGGAGAATCCAGTGCTCAGTGCCACTGTCTCCATTCATCTATTGAGGGTACCAGCTATCTACCACTGCTTACTTTTATACATCACAGCAAATGTCAGTAAAGTGAAAACACCAAGTAATAGATATTACTACGAAAATCAGTTTGTTCAATGACCCTCTGTGGCACATCAGTGTCATGAATGATGTGCTATTGGTTTAAGGAGAACTTGGTGACCTCCCCAGATCTAAAGCAACAGACCAGCCGACAGTCCTCTACCCCAACAGGCACAGTCACTGCGGGCCCTAAGCAAGGGTCATAGCTCTAAAAGTTGGCTCCAACGGGGCGCATCCTTTAGGTCTCTCTGTCTTCCCACTTCCCCTCCTCTCCTAGTCCCTCCTAACAGAACCAGTAAACAAATTCACACTAGAACTCCAACAGTGTTGACACTGCCGTGAATCCACTTTAATCTGTATCAGATTAAAATCTCGGTCCTTGTTTCAGTTCTTACATTTGTGAAATGAGGATGATTAAGAGGAAAGAAGGCAGGGAAAAGGAAAAAGACATAGATTTGTATTAGCTACCTAAGATAGCTAAGATGACCACACTATTAATTCTATTAGTTCTTGGAATAGAACAGTTAATATTTATGTAAGTAGATCCATTTTGCATGTCTGCATCTGGTAATCTAAGCAACCCTTTTGAAGGTATTAATATGCAATATTACAACTGTTGCTAAATTCCTATCATCTTGTTTTGAAAACCTATACTGTTATTGTTTTGGGTTTGTTGTTGTTTGTCTCTTTTGCTTTTTGTTCTCCTTTTCTGTGTCTTTTTTTTCTCTTAAATAAATAAAAAAACTGAGGATGACTAATAGGCTACTTCGAAAACTGGGTTAAATAACAAAGTGCTCAGAACTCTCTTGAATGGAAAAAATGATCAGCATTAGTAGCTGTTGTTACTATTGATCCTTAAAGGGAGATTTGCATATTGACAAGGAAAATCGTATGTAATTGGATTAAAAGACCAACAATGAAATTTCAGACAATTGGAAAATTATTTGCTTTTAATTTGAGAAATGGGTTAGTTTTGGGGGAAGAGATAGAGCATTAAGAAACCCTGAAACCTCCTTACAGTCGTAATTATTCATATTAATGACTTTGTTGATTAGTTCTTTGGGTGGGGGCAAAAAAGTATACTACTCTTACCGCATCACAAGAGAACACACTCAAAGAGAAATTAGCTCCTTGTTGGGCATACTGTCACTTGAAAAACATCAACAGCAGATACGCATTTTTTAATAAAAGCATGGTCATATTCATCTCTTTTATCTCTCTCCCTCCTTAATAAACATTGAAGAACTGACTCTATTTTTTTGTTTTTGTTTTACTAGGCATTGAACCCAGGGCCCTCACTCCAAGCAGCATCTTCAGACTTTTCTACGTTTAGTTTTTATCTTGAAACAGAGTCTCATTAAGTTACCTAGGCTTGCCTCCAACTTGCCATATTCTTACCACAGCCTCTCAGAGTGCTGGGACCCGGGTGCACATACCCATGCCTGTCTAAGAACTGATTCCTTCGATCACCAGAATTTTAAAAAATCAGAACTGAATTATCTGAAAGGTCAGATCCCCACAGTCAGAGAAACAGAGGTTTTAAAAGAATGCATTTCAGATTTTCCACCCTGGGAACTGTCCCAGGGCTTTGCATACTAGCAAATTCAATTTATTTTGTTTATGTTTTTTGCAGGAAGGCCATTCTTAATGGTCAGTCAATATTATAATACTGTAGTTTTATAAGGAGATAGTTATGTCCTTGTTTAATTCTCATGCTCTACAAATATCTTCCTACAGTCATTTGCATACGATCGAGGCCTGATATAGACACATAAACTGTGTATCCTTAATACCAATTCATTTCCAAGTGAAATCTAAGAGCAATAGTGTTATGACCGAACTAAAAAGAACAAATACATCAGGGTCTGAAGTGTATCCCTATATTCTAGCTTCAGGCAGTGCTCAGCTTCTGAGTACTGTCACTCCTTAGCACCTTCAGAGAGTAAAAAGAGCAGCTATTTCTTGCATAAGAAACTTAAAGGTTTAAAAATGATTTTCCTGCAAAATGAAGCACAGGTTACTGCATGTATTCGTATTAGCTTCTGCTCCAGCAGAGAATGGCTCATATAATTGTATTTGGGGGACTGTTTTGTGGAAAGATTTATAGGGATTTGTGTATAAAAACCTATTTCTATTTTAAAATATAGACTCTCAGCAAGTGTCACCCTGAAGGATTGGACCTACTAGACTATTTTGTTACATTTTAGAGGATAAAAAAAGCACACGGCAGTGACACTATTAAGCCACAGCAATGGAGCTGCCACTGTCAACCTCATTACTCAAGACTCTCTTTAGTTCAATTATACATCTCTGCAGCTAAGGAAGATAGATGGAGGTCATTTGGGAGCAGTAAACCACAATGCCTTGAATGCACAACTATGTTCTTAAACTGATTTACACCTTGTTCTCCAGTGCTCTACAGCGAGGCCTGGATTGAAATGCAGAGGCCGTGATTGAAAGAGCTTTTTCTTGGTTGTAACATCGGGGCTGACGACCACTGGCAATTATTACCTCCATTAACAGGCAAGGGACAGTGGGTATCACCTGCATTATCTCCATGGTAGTAGCAAAATCAAAGGGAAGCAAAAGGCAAAAATAGAGGCTCTTGAGTAGAATATGCTATGGGGGAAGAGAAGTGACAGCTACACATTCTGCATATTTTAACTTGTTTTTGGGGATAGATCTAGTGAGAAAGGAATTGGGTAACTAAAAGCAGCAATTTGCTTTTCCTGACAAAAATCTTGTCATGTTCTGATTTAATTTACATGTATCTCCAAGTGTGAAACATGTAAAACACACTAAGAGGACTTAAATAAACAAGGCAAATCCACATAAAATTCTTTCTCGGAGTAATGAATGAACCTTTTAAATTTAAGGTAAGCTTACTTTACTGGCCAAAGCTACTGTGCCTCTTTAATACCAAGTTTTAGCTTCTCTTAAATTCTGCATTGCTTTTTTAGTGTCACCACAGAAAGTTGTCACCATTGGAAATTAAAGGCTACATTAAAAAATAATTAACAGACACAAAAAGTGCACCTCTGAAAACATGAAAGTTTCTCTTCGTAAGTCTCAAGTTGAACTAACAAGTGTGTCAAGAAATACAGTTTCCACTGCCCGATGAAACACCAGGAGGTAAACAACCCAGATCTTTTCACTGCAAATTATTCTAACATGGGCTGGGGGTTCAGCTCAGCGGCACAAGCACCCGCCTGGCAAGTGTGAGGTCATGAGTTCAATCTCTGGTACAAAAAAAAAAGAAATTATTCTAACACAGTGCCAAAGTGTTTCATAAAAGTTCACTCTTCCTTTTTTTTTTTTTTTTTTAAACAGAGTCTGACTATGTAGCCCAAATTGGCTCAAAACACTCATGGTGATCCTCTTACCTCAGCCTCCCAAATGCTGGGATTACAGGTGTGCACCACCACACCCACTGCAGGTCCGCCTCTAAATTACAGGCCAGAAAGAACTTTATGCCCACTGATAAATTTTCACTTGGAAGGAAACAGATATTTCAAGAATAAACTTGAGGAGGCCTGTATAGAACCAATCCTGCTTCCTCAAAAAAAAAAAAAAAGTTACTGATTTTAAGGCATATTACGGCTCTTCTGTGACATATCCTGTCTGCCCAAGTTAATCTTGAGAATTTTTTATGAGTGGTATTTGAGAAGGTCCTTGAACTCCAAACAGTCTTTAAAAAAAATTGGACTTCTGAAACATTTCATTAACATTTAAAGTTGTCACAGACACACCACTGCACTGTAGGAAGTGTTTTTAAGGACTAACCATTTTATGGCCATCCTAATGGAGCCTTATAAAAGAGTCGGAACATTCTAGGGTGCTTCTGAGCCTTTGGATTCCATGTGCCTTATGAAATGTTATATGGAGAAACTAAAAAGGGATCATTTTCACTTTTTTTTTAGTTTTACCTTAGAAATTGTGTGTACCATTTCACAGCACACAACTCATCTGTCATAATTTTTAGCATCTTCTGTGTGTTTCATGCTGTCAGTCTTCTGTGCCCCACACCCCATGTCCCACCTCTCTTCTGGGAGCCATTTCAGCTGCGTGAGTCTTTCTGCTTTTCAGACCTGGAAATCTGTGGGCATCTTCTTTCAGAATCACACAGAGCTGGCTCCTGTGCCTCTTTGGACCAACCTCAGTACTCCCTCTGGGAGAAATTGTCACCCACCTACATCTCCAATCACTTTCCATCGAGTTTTAACGTGAAATCCGTCAGCGTAGAAACCTTGTCTTCTTGTTATCAAATCTCTAGACTCTAAAATGGCAGGAATGCACCAAATATTAGCTGATATGTGTGAATAATAGGTTTTAAAATCCTTGGGAAACTCATAATTACTAAGAAGGTGAATAATCTTCAGTAGTTTTTTAAAAAGTGAGAATTCTTCAAACAGTGACATTAACACAATCCATGAAAACTTGTTCCCATAGAAAACAAGTTGTAAGTAGTTCATTTGGGGAAGCAAGTGAACTATTCTATTTTATTTTTAAAAAGTGATATATTTGAAAAGAGCTAATATAAGAACAAAACACAATCTCAAAAAACTCTGTGAGCAATAATCATTATTTCTATGAGAAGGAATTACATGAAAATTAACTTTCAAAATTATACTTGTCAATCACATTTCAGTTTTTACAATGAACATTCATTTATTTACTTATTGATCACAAACTATGTGGGGCAGTTCTTGACGCTAGAAGATATAAGAAGGGAGAAATCAAAGCCCCTACCTACACAGAAGTTTCATTTAAAATTCTGTGAGGAATCTAGTTCTGATGAATAAACATGAAGTCAAGTTGGACAGAGAGAGCCACAGGCCGAGGGCTGCTATTTTCGGATGGAGAAGCAGATCATTGGATGATGTGATATTTGAGCAAAGACCCAAATGGAGTGGATCTGTCAAGAGAGTCTTGGTTATGTTGGAGGTATCAACCACTATGACATCTCAGTGGCCTAAAACACAAGACTCATATGTTTCTCAACCCCACTGATGTCGGGCTTGGGTTATGAGTGTATGACTGTATCAGTGAGTATTCCCCACCCAAAATGGCTCCAGAGTCTGTGACAGTGGTACCTGGAACCTGAGGTCTTTCTGATCAAGACGATAGGGAACAAAGAACTGGGAAGTCAAAGACCACCTAAACCCTTCACTTCAAAGTGACACATTCTCTCTGCACAGTGACAGTGAGCCATCATCTTCAAGTTCTTCTTTGTGCAGAGAATCAGGTTTTCGTAAACATGCATGATGTTACTTATAAAGACTAAGCTATATCCATGTCTGAAGGAAGAGTTTCTGAGTAAATTGGGCAAGAATTGCAAAGACTCTGAGGGATGCGTTTTCTCCTTGTGTTGGCTGAGGCAGACATTGTGACTAGAGCACCGTAAGTTAAGAGAAGACGGGAAGAAGGGGGAGAAGAAGCGGCCAAGGATCTTATTGTGGGACCTTGAATCCCACCATCATCATCTTACCTAAGAGGGGAAATTATTGGAAGACATTTGAACCAGGCAGTGATATCATCTGATTTACCAACAATCCCACTGCCACAAAAATACAGCAATATAGGAAGAACTATCACAAACAAAAAATAGCAGATTATCATACTGAATAGATAGATAAGGGCGAGAAGAGTTACTCATTCACCGAATAAATAGAAAGTGGTCCAATGGTTTTAATAAGCAGGTACTTCCAGGGTTTTAATTGAACATGAATAAATCCCACAGGTCTTTTTTTCTTTTTTCTTTTTTCTTTTTTTTGCACCAGTTGAAGCCCTGAAAATGTCAAAAGATGAAAAATGGATATGAGCTCCTTTATTACAGGTGAACAAATTAACTGAGGAGGTACATCTGGCTGCTACGTGAAGCAGAAGGTAGGGCAGCTTCCAAACCAAAGCTGCCCAACAGCTGCAGTTCCTTTTGTTTGGAGAAAGGAACTGAGACATTCTTTGAGAAGTTCTTTGTAATTATAAGAGGATTTTTATAAAGCTTGGGACAATACGGGCATATCTGATCTGTTTCGGAGTGCCTAAAGTAAATCAAAATTCAGCTTCTGAGATCATATTCCTGGGCCACCCAGCTCCACTTAGACCTCCCAGCCTGACTAAATCTATTCCAGAAATAATTAAAATTAATTGTGAAGGGAAGATTTCTCCGAGGGAATATACAGTACAAAAAAATATGTAATCAGATGTCCTGTGGTACTTGCACAACATGGGCAGTGTTGCAGTTTAGGCATAAAATGTCCCTCAAAAGTCTCATGTGCTTGGAGGTGGGGCCTGGCTAGTCCCTGGAGGGTGCCTTGGGAGGGTTTCCCAATTCCTCCCTTGTCTTTCAGCTTCCTGGCCACTTCTGCCTTGACCGTGGACTGTATACCACAAAGCTGCTAGGCAAATAGAGCACCTCTTCTTTTAAATCGTGTCACGTATGTGTCCTGCAAGGAGAGACTAATACCGGTGTCACGCTGAAAAGAAAGGCAAGAAGGTGAGCATCCCAAGTGGAGAAAACAACAGATTCAGCCTGTTATAAAGCAGGATTCCTGGTGTTCTTCTTATTGTACTAGATATATTCATTCCTGCAAATTGGATATTTCCCTCTTTCCTTCTCTACTCCCACAGGCAAGTCATCAAGAAATCTCACCACCGTTACCTTCTTTCTAAACATCACTTATATTAGTTTGTTCATTAATCCTTACTCTTCCTCACTTTTCTGCCCTCAGCCTAAACACTGTTGTCTCTTCCTGTATTTACAGCTTTGCTTCCTCATTGATCCCTGACGTCTGCTATTTTCTGGTTTGCTCCATTCCCTGGGTAGAAGACAAGAGCAAATTTTCGTCATCCAAATCTAATCGCATCTGTGTCTGTTTAAACTTTTCAATGTCTTCCTACTGCTTTTAAAAAACCAAAGTCTTGGTCCATAAAAAACTGATACACACAGTCAGACTAGCTCCTGCCTATCTTGTCAGCATTAGACCACCAGATTTTATCCTCTTCTGTGGAATTTCAGCTCCGATGCTGTGAAATGTATTAAGCTCTCCCCCAATTTATAGCTCTCCAATAAACCCTAAAGCTATTCTCCA
>PVJX010037220.1:0-17096 GCA_004027295.1 Dolichotis patagonum
TCACTAGATGCGTTCACTATTTCTTTCACTGTTTTTATCAATTCTTCTTTTACCTGGGCAAGTATTTCTGGTTTGAATTTCTCCATAGCTTTCCCTATTTGCATATTTATTTCATTTGATATCATTTCAGACATTTCAGGTTTATGGCTTCTTTTTTCTTCTATGTACACAGCTTCTAAGCTTTCTTGGGGAGGGCTAGAGCTTTGAGCCTGCCTTTCAGTCTTTCCTTTGTCATTTTTCTATATTTCCTTGCTTTGAGCAGTGTTCCAATGCTTTCTCTGCATGTGTGGCCAATTACCTCTTGCACCCTCAGTTCCTGGAGCAGCAGTGGCTCTCCCACAGGCTCTTGACTTCCTCACAGGGTCCTAACTCCTCTCTGTGTGCTCCTGGCTTCCTAAGTTGTAAGGCGAATGCTGGGTGTGGTCAACCAGGAGCCTGTGGAATCTCAGGCAGGCCAGGCCACCCTACTTTTTCCCAGGCAGGTCTCCAGGCAGTTCCCTGTGAGTGAAGGGTGGTCCTACAGGTCCCAAGAGTCAGGTTTTTTGCTGTTTTTTTGCAAAGTTCCCAGTCCCAAACAGACCTGGCCAAGATGCCAGTCTCTGCAATATTCCTAATCCAAACAGCCCAGGCCTCTCTGCGGGTCCGGGAGGTTCCCAGTCTCAGAGTCAGGCTGTGATGCTGGTCTCTGGCAGATTTCCTGGGGGTGAAGGGCGTGGCTACCGGCCCAAACAGACCTGGCCCTGATGCAGGTTTCCCGGAAGTTCCCTGTGGATGAAGGGCAGGCCTACCAGTCCCAAACAGTCATGCGGAGATGCCGGTCTCCGCAGACTTTCAATCCAAAAAACCTATGGGAACTTTTCATTGGGCAAAAATTATATGTATAAAACCTTTAGTACAGTTACATATGACAAGCATTTAATAAATGCTAACTATAAAAGACTCAACATCAGCAAATATGTTATTTGTAATATTTGAAAATCTTGAAAAATTTATCAGGGTATTATAAAGATTTTATTGTTCAGTTTTATAATATATTAATATCTAAGAGGCATTTTTGATGTGTATGATTAGACATAGTTGACAAATGGTATTTTAGAAATAGTACCTATGTTTTATTAATGATATATTAGATAACTGTATGTAAAAGACTTTGTATTTTTTTCTATTGGGCTATTTAAATGTAGACATTGAAATATAGTTTGCGTTTTGAGAAGTACTTTTTTTGAAGAAAAATGGGCATAGCATTTCTTTTATGAAACATTTATTTCAAGCCACATGCATGGTCATAATTAAGAACATTCTTCCTTCTGGTGTCTTCATCTCATTTGTCACATATCTGCCTGGTGTTACTGCTAGAGGCAAACCAATAATTATTACATTTTGAATAGTAAAAAAGAAATCTTAAAAAAACCAACATAAATATAGAAGTGATAATATATTTCAGCAAGTGCAATAACCAGTACTACTCTCCTTTAAAATTTAATGTATTTCAATATTTTATCTGGATGATTTATTTTGGTACCTTTTCTACCCTATGCTGTGGAAGCAACTTTCTGGAAGGAAAAGCTGATTGAGTGATTATAGACTGTACTTGCAGACAAGTCTACTTTTTGCCTGCTTCTGGAACCAAGAGAAGCATAGATTCATTCCTAATCCCAAAATACCTATTTTTACACTAGTGCAGAAAATGTGAAGTTTTTCAAATGTATATCAGTTTCTCAAACTATTCCAGATAGGTCCTGATAGAATTTTTTTTTTTTAGCTTGAACAGGAATGTATATCTCTGCAGAAATGTAAAATCATAACATCCTGCTCTTGAGTGTGAAATGACTAACTCATATAGAGGATGTATGTTTTCTTAATCTTTGTATTCTTAAAACCTAGCATGAATAATGAGTTCATGAAACTCATAGGTGGAAGAATATCTATGTTTGCAAACTGAAGAAAATTTGTGACTTTTGATGATTATGTGTTCTGAAGTAGAGGCTTATCCTTTTTTTCCTTTAATAAGTGCTTTCATTAAAGTTTTTGAAATTTTCTACTAAATAGTTTGACTATTCTACATGAGAAATGCATGTGTGTCTATGTGGATCCATGTGTGTTTGTCTTTTGATGAGAATTTGTCATGGCTCAGGAACTCTGATAAATTCCTATGTCTATGTTTTTCTCTCCAGCCTCAAAATAATTCTTCTAAAAGTATATTCTATTTTTTATTTTATTATAAGGGAATTATAGCATGGAGAGATTAAGTGACTCTTTGTAAGAGGAAGAGTTACTTTTATATCAGTTGGTCTTCCTTTTGAACTCCTGCTCTTAACCAGTGCGTTAGCATACTCACAAATGTGGTTTATTTGTAACAATGCCACTTCAGGCCTTTAACAGCATGCTTACATGACTGCTGAGATAGATAGCCTATTTTCCTTAATTTTTTCTTATATACCCAAATTGTGTCTGAATCACTTACATAAAGGTAAAATATAATAAAATGTGGATTTTAAGCAGTTAAATATGAACATTTTATATTACTATACCATAGGTTGAATTTGGTAAAGTTGAGCAGAGAGCGTCATAGATAATAATAATTCTCTTCCATTAGAGAAACTTGGTTTCTAAATCCTGGGAGTTGTCTTTAAACTAGAAGGCACTGTGCTCCTAATAAAAATTGAGAAATATGAAGCTCATTTTTTGGCCTTCACAAAGTTCTGCCAGATGTTCCAGGGAGCACAACAAGAGGCAAATGCATAGGGAGACAGGATAAAGCTGGCATTTGTGTCAGGCTTTTCTCTGAGACCACAATGCATGTTTCAATGTTATGAAATGCTGTGCAAATAAGAGCCAGATTTGGAGCTTTGGAAACATAGTGATGAAGATGCTTCATTTGATATTTGGATTTCAGTATAATTTGGAGACTGAGACTTTTGTTATCA
This sequence comes from Dolichotis patagonum, assembly GCA_004027295.1. NCBI lineage: Eukaryota > Metazoa > Chordata > Mammalia > Rodentia > Caviidae > Dolichotis > Dolichotis patagonum. The sequence continues at coordinate 2,928 of PVJX010037220.1, forward strand.
TGTTACCTACCCTCTCTGACTTAGGAAACTGCTCAGTGTCGTATAGATGGCATGGAAGAGATAAACATGGAGTAATGAGAAGCTGAGCTTGAAACACAGAATCTGGATGACAATTGAAGATGAATTGGCATGAATTGGAAGGATATGATTTCCCCAACCCCTTAAAGAGGCTGGAAGGTGGCTACTGTTTATTTATCATGACAAAGCTAAAAGCAGCCATTGACATCCAGAGCTAGAACTGGAGCTACTTAGCTTGGCTCTGTTATTCTTCGTTGAATATAATTCATAGTACATCAGCATCAGACAAAAGGCATATTCTGCAATTATGATGGATCGAGATCATAACAATACCACTCCACAGTCATATACAAATATAAAGAAGCATGAATATTGCCCACACCACAAAAAATGACAAAAATTTACCAAATGACTACTATTTCTTTATCAATGACACCTTTAGTTTTATTCTAGTCATCTCACCTTCTCAGACAAGATTTTTGAAGCTATCCAGTCTTCTTTCTGATCATCACTCTATTCAGAATAACACCCTGCTATTTAAAGCCTCTCCTAAAATCTCAAGTTCAAATTCTGTGAGTGTGTTCTAATAGTCTGTATTGCAAAGTTCCATGGCTCCATATAATGAACTTTATATATATATATATATATATATATATATATATATATATATATATATTTATTTATTTTAAAGAGAAAAAACCAAAAATAAACCAAAAACCCCAACAAAAGCAAAATGACAACAACAACAACAACAACAATGAAAAACAATTATTCCTTGCTATAATCTGCAAAGTCCCTATTCATTCAGTTCAAAGTGTGTTCCTGGTGGTCTTTCACTGGAGGTCTTACATTGCACAGACGTTTCTGTATAGACTATTTTACTGAAGGTTATTCTATGGTCATGGCATTCACTTTGAGATGGCAAATAATCCATATTCTCTTGAACTAACTTAAGGAAAATGGAGCTTCCCCCTAGAATCAGAATATATAACTGACTCAAAGATTACAAAAATCTGGAATGTAGATGGTTCTGAAGAAATATTGGATAGAGAACTTTGAAGTCATTAAAAACTTAGGGATTTCTCTCTTTTACTCCCCCTCTCCCCCTTTGTAAGTATTTATTCACCACTATTCACTTTTTCCTGCAAAGTACAGTCTACATTACTTTGATCTTCCTTACCTACTGAAAGTGTACATTACCTTTTACTTATGTATATAGATAACAGCAGCATTTTAGTCTCCTGTTCTTGTAGATATCATACAACTGAATTGGAATATTAAAATGATCACTAGATCTCAACACATCTAATGATGGTTAATGGGCTGCCAACATAAGTGGAAAGTATTTACTACATGTATTTTATACTACATATACTGTCTTTAGTGTAAATTAATTGTTTTCCTCTATAAAGCTTAAACACTAAGGTAAAGATACACATAAATTTGAGAATTAAGATAGTAGTAAATGATAATCATAACCAATTGTCTAATACTTTCAATGGTCAGGAACTCTCAATATATTTTAGATTAATATAGTCTCTTTACTTATGGTGTACTATAATTTCACACTCACAAGAGTACTAATTGGTTTATAGTAAAACAATGTTTAAATCACTATTATTACTGAAACAGTTTAATATATTTTTAGCATTTGAAATAGCAATGATTAGCTCTGTTGTTATTTTTCTTCTTTGTCCAAAATATCATGCTTATTATATTGTTGACTTTAGGATATTGTTGTCACAAAAGCACAAATAGACAAACTCCACCAGAAAGATTTTATAAATAGGTTTGATTTCATGTAAAATGAAGAATTTTTATTGGGTAAAAATTAAATGTTTAAAACTGAAGTGAATGAAATTATTCAACAGTTTGCTCAGTTGCATGCAAACTGTCATGCTCAAAACACGTATGTTTATGAAAATTGCTTAGTTTTTGTCTTATACTAAAAAGTGTATTAAAAGCAGTTTTATTTAAGCATTTACTAGTTTTGATGCATATGAAATAGGTTTATTAATATCACAGGAACTGCTAACATACCTTATATGGTAAATAGTATCATGATTGAATCTTCAATTTTTGAGAGAGGTTCTTTGGTGTGTCTATGTTGATAATATAATTCTGTTTTCTATGTACTCAAAAAGTGATATAGTCTCTGTGATAGATTTGTGTTTTTGTTCAAATAGATTAATAGTAATGAAGAAAGTCTTCCTCAAGTACTTCACTAAATATTATCTCACCCACATGCAATGTATTTTGGGAGAAAAGTTTTCTATGCAACAATGTGTTTAGGGGATTATAGACAGAATTTCTCTATTTGATAATCACAATGCATTAAAAATGTATTGAGATTGTATGACAATGCGGTTGGTTTAACTGTAAATTGATATTCTTATATCCATAAACCCACTATTTGTACAATATCATTTCTTGGAAAGTCTTTGAAAATATTATTATAAGAAAAATTTGATTTATGGTTTGGTGATTTTTTTCTAATGTTACCTAAATTCCTTCTACAAAGATAAGTAATAGATATACTTAATTTTGAATAGAAGCTCAAAGTGATTAATAAGATAATGCATAGAAAAGCATTATGAATATTTAGTTCCATTTTAGTGAATGTATCTAATTGGAATATTGCTTTCTTACTCTAAAGTCCTAGATGCTTTTCCTTTTGTAATTCAAGAAAAATCTCAGTTCAATGATATTTATTGATTGCCCACACTGTTCAAGCACTCTTAGGGATGAAAAGATAATTATAAATCAATCTTACTCAAACTAGAACTTCATCATTTAACCTGCAACCACGCCAGTGCACACTCACACATATGTATTTACACTCAAGTGTATACACACACTATACACTGCTCTGAGATTCAGTCATGTGCTTGCAGAACTCACAGCTCTAAGGTGAATTCTAAAGCATGCTAGAATGAGAAACAGACAAAATACTTAGCAGACAGAATAGGGAAGAGGAGATGTAAACTTGTTGGAACAGGGGAGAACACAGATTTGTGTTTCAGTGTGAATCTGGAATAATGGACATTCGAAGAGGCTGGATCTTGTTAAGACACTTTAAAATGAATAAATAGCTCTAACGTGGTAATTGTTTGACTTTCAGAGAATTATGAATCCAGCCTGCGCAGTGTGTATGAGACGTGATACAATACTGCTATGAGCTGAATTTCTGTGCCCCCCATTCATACACTGAAATTCTTACCTCTCAGCTGGTAGTGTTAGGACGTAGGGACATTGAGAAATGGTTAGATCAGAGGATGAAGCCCTCATAAATGGGATTCCTGTTCTAATAGGAAAGGACCAAGCAAATTTCCTTATCTCTTTCTACTGATGTGTAGTTAAAGCAAGAAGGCAGCTATGTTCAAGGAAGTGAGTCTTCATCAGATGCTGTATCTACTGCTCCTTTCATCTTAGGTTTGCAACCTGTAGAAATATAGGGAAAAATTATTATAGGAATTTCTTCCATGGGCAAGGAATTATTCTATGTGTAATAAAACAAGAAGTTATGAGACATCCTTTAATTTTGAGAGTTTTACAACATATGGTGATAGAATATAATGTAGAATCTAATAATGAAGGTATCGCAGGTTGAGTTCAAAATAGGTGTCATAGAGAACAAACTCTCCAGAAGTTCAGAGAATATATTAAAGAAAGATAGATTTCTAAGAAAATGTTTAATATTATGGAAGTGTGTCTATGCAAGAAGGTCAGAATTTAGCTAAGCTAAAAAGAGAACAGATATTCTACAACGGTAAGCCATTTGAATAAAGACAAGAGCCTTTATGTATAAGTTCACTTCTTCACTCATTCAGTTTAATAAATTCTATAAATGTCAGGAAAACCTACAGAGAATATTCAAAATTAAATGAGATTAATTTGATTGCAATGATAATTTTCATTCAACAGACACTACAAGACATTATGGGAGGATTTTCATCTAGTTTCTTTATATAACCTTCAAAATATTGTTTTGCATATGAAGAACATGTAGTTCAGAGACATTAAAGCACTTACTCAAAATGACATATATGTCTTTTTAGGAAAGAAACTCTGATCAATTACATCTTTTGACTGTAAACAGTTCTATATTTCACGTCCTTCATGCTGTAAATTTTTCAAGTTATCAATCCAGCAATTTTTAAGTGTGGAAACTAATAGCAGATGAAGATTGTAAAGAATCTTGAAGTCAGTTGCAGGGCTTCAGTCTTGAATCAGACTTAGAACATAGTAGTTATACATTTATCAGTCCACAAAAGACCTTATATGACTTTATGGGTTACACACATTTTTATGTTAGTGGAACACTTTCTCCTTTAAAAAGATATTAAATTATATTTTATGATTGTAATGATATAAGGTCCCCTATATGATAGTATTTGGAGGGGGGGGGCTTTGGAAATAATTAGGTTTAGATTATTTATGTCAAGAGGTTGAGATTTTCACAATAGGACAGGTCCTATAAAACAGATTCTCTCTCTCTCTCTCTCTCCCTCTCTCTCTCTCTCTCACACACACACACACATACACACACCCACACCCACACCCACACACACACTAAGAAGTAATACAAGATGTTAACTGTATATAAGAGTAGGAGGCAAGCAGTCACCATGTAATAGTTAACCATTGTGTCAACTTGAGTAGGAAATCTACAGCTTAGGCTTAGCCTAACTTTTAGGCTAAGCCTAATTCTAGGTGTGACTGAATCTTGCACTTACTGAAGAGGGAAGACCCTCCAGCTCCTGGCTATGGGTGGCACCAACCAATAGGCTAGTAGCTGGATGGAATAAAAAGAGACAGAAGATGGAAGTCGGCTTCTTCAGAAGAGCTCCAGTCTTGGCCTGTACCTTTGGACATCCATCTCCAGGCTTCTAGTAAAGACTGTTCAGACTGCTACTCTAGTAAACACTGACTTACACACACCAGACAACAAATTTGATCTTGACTTTGGACTTCTCAGTCTTTAGAACTATGAGAAATTAATTTTTGATTTTTGAACCACACAGTCTATCATTTTGGTATAGCAGCTAAATCCTGTAAGAGACAGAATCATATAATACCATTTATTAAAAGGAGTGAACACAATTCCTGTTATTTCCTGAGTAGCAGGTATACATTACCTACTTATTTGTGGAATGACTGATGCATAGCTATAATGTTGTATCTCCTTTGGGGACCAGAGAGTGCCTTCCATTCATGTAACCAGAAAACCTGCATCCCAAAGTCCCTGATTATTAATTATGTTCTTTTATTTTAGTTTGTATTTTACTGTTACATATTTATATTGTGTAATGATTACATACCTTGTGGGGAATTAGTACATGCACATAACAAAGATCAGTTCCTTGTTTGCATTTCCTTTCTCTTCTTTCCTTTCTTTACTCCATTTCTTGGTCCCATTCCTATTTGACAAAGATCTCCCTACTTCCTATTATCTATATTTAATTTTCTTTTTTACTTATGCTTTGGCTTTCTCACAGAAATGAAAAGAAGATATTTAAGGTTTTTTTTTGTCTGATTTAGTTATTTCACATTATAGTCTCAAAGTCCATCCATTTTCCTAAAAATGAGTCAAGTTTATCTTTCTTTAATGCAGAGCAGTACTCCATTGTGCATAAATATCACATTTTTCTATATCTGTTCATCTATTGATGGATGTATAGTCCACTTGTATGATTCAGCTATTGTGAATTGTGCTGTTAAAACATGGGTATGCATGTATTACTGTAATATGATATATTTAATTTTTTCATAATGATACCTAAAATGGAAATAACTAGGTCAAATGGAATATTTAGTCATAGTTTTGAGTAGCTTTATGCTGATTTGCATAATAGTTCTATTAGTTTTCACTACCATCAACAATGTAGAAGAGTTCCTTTATCTCTGCAGGCTTGCTGGCATTTGTTCTTTGATTTCTTGATTATAACCATTCTTTCTAGAGTAACACAGAATCTCATTGTTGCTTTAATGTGCATTACTCTAATGGAAAATGATACTAAACATTTTAGATGTATTTATCAATCATTTGCTCTTTACAGAAATGTCTATTCATTTCAGTAGTCCATTTTTTGATTGAGTCTTTTCTTTGGAGAGTCTAAATATTTATGAGTTCTTTATATATTCTAGATACTAGTTCTATGTTCAAGGAATATATGGGAAAAATTTTCACATTCTGTATGTTGTTTCTTCACTCTATTGGTAGTTCTCTTTTCTTTGTAGAAGCTTTTTAATTTGGTATGATTGTTTATTGATTCTTGATTCTATTTCTTACATCAGTGGGGTTCTTTTCAGAAAGTTCTTGCTTAAGCTGATGTAAAGAGTTTTACTTATTTTATCTTCCAGAAGATAAATTTGCTTTAACATTTAGCTCTTTGAACCATTTTGATTTTTATTTAGTACATGGTGAAATATAAGGATATTGATCCATTCTTTTTCATGTGCAGAGAGTTTTCGAGGCATCAGTTATTAAGAAGACTCTCTTCCAGTGTATGTTGTAGCCCCTTTATTAAAGATCAAATAGCTAATGTCCTTTGAATTTTTGCTGCATCTTCTATTTTGTTTCTTTGATTCCAATGTCTGTTCATGTTGTCAGTACCATCCTGTTTTTATCACCATAGGTTTGCAATATAACTTGAAATCTGGAATTGTGATGGCTCCAGCCTTACTCTTACCTGGAATTACTTTTGCTATTCTGGTTTCACATGAATTTAGGAATTGTTTTCTACTAGGTCTGTGAGGCATGCTGTTGGTATTTTGTCTGAGATTGCATTAAATCTGCATATAAAATTTGGAAATATGCCCCACTTGACTATATTGACTCTGTCTATCTGGAAAGAAGGACTCCCTCTCTCTCACACACTGTTTTCTGATATCCTATTAAATTTTCTCTTCCTGAGCACTGTAGTTTTCACTGTAGAAGTTACTCACTTCCTTAGTTATATTCATAAGTCTTAAATTTTTCTTGATCCTATTGTGAATGGTATTATTTTACTAATTTGTTTCTCAATGAGTTTGCTATTGGCACAGGAATGTTATTGTTTATTGTGTGTTGATCTTGTAACTTGCTATATTTCTGAATTTATTTATTAATTCTAGCAATTTTTTTCATGGAATTGTTTTGGTCTTCTATGTAAAGCGTCATATCTTCTGTAAATAATGATATCTTGAACTCTTCCTTTCCTCTACATGTACTATTTATTTATTTTGCCTGATTTCATTGGCCAATATTTCAAGTATTATCTTGAAAAGAAGTGGTGATAGTGAGCATCCTTTTCTTGTTCCTGCTTTAAGAGGAAATATTTGATTGTTATCCCATTTAATATGATATTGAAATTAAGTTTGTTATAAATGGCTTTCATCAGAGTAATGATCCATCTAGACTTCTTTACTTTTTTTTATCATGAATTGATAATGAATTTTGCCACAGGTCTTTTCTGCATTTTTTGACATGATAATGTGATTTTTGTCCTTGCTTTTGCTTGTGTGACATATTACATTTATTGATTTTCATTTTTTGAAACATCCTTGCATCCTTGGGGTGAATTCTACTTCATCATGCTATGTGATACTTTTATTTGTTGTATTTTGTTTGCCAGTATCTTATGGAGGATTTTTGCATCTATGTTCATTAAAGAGATTAGTCTTCTTCTTTTGGTTGGCTGTTTGGTTTCAGATTGAGGCATGGTAGCTTTTAGGAAATATTTTAGAAATACTCCTTTCCTTTCAACTTTACTAGAGTTTGAGGAGTATGCACATTAGTATTTTCCTGAAGTTCTTGTAAAATTCAGCAATGAATCCATGAAGGTTTGGGGTTTTCTTAATTACTAGATTTTTTATTACTGCTTCAATTTCATTGTCTATATTTGGATCATTCAACATTTTTGTATTTTCTTGGTTCATTTTAGGTAATTCATACATAACTTTGAATGTATCCATTTCATCTGAATTCTCCAATTCATTGGCACACAAGTTTGTGAAATAGTGGCTAACAATCTTCTTGATTTTGAAATTGTCCATTGTAATTTCAGCTTTTTCTTGTTTTTCCAGGAACTTGAAGTGTGTCACTATAGTGTCAGGGCAGGGGTCTGGGTATCTTGGGGTCTCCTGTGCCACAATACCTGTTACTCATCTTCTTGACCTCACTCCAGCACAGAAGGAGGAACTTAGAAATGAAAGTAGTGCAAATAAGAGGCTTCCTTGTAATATTGGGAAGGTGGTAACAAAACTTTTGGGCAACTAGTTTCATGACATGGAAAGCTCTACTGAGCTTCTCAACAGGGATATTTGCTCTGTCCATTCTTAAAGTAGAAAGTTGGTCTGAAATAAGTTTAGGATTATGAAGATTTCACTGATTAGTGTGCTCTAAGCCAAGCAGGGACTGAGCCCTTGTTGCTGGGATGAACTGTTGCTGGGCTAAGCTGTTGCTAGGGTGAGCTATTACTGGGGTAAGCTAAGGTCCATGGGATTTAGGAGCTTTCCAGTGAATGCTTGCAAGCAGGTCTAAGAAACTGTTTTGCACCTGCAAAGGTTTCAGAAAGGGCAATTTCCAGTAAAGAGGTGGTCATTTCTACAGCTATCTGGCATGTGAGCTATGCCCTGTCAACCAATTTATGCCCTACATACCTGCCTGTCTCCCCTTCTAACTGCCTGTACATTGCCATGCAATTTATTTAGGTCATTCTGTTTTTATATGGACATTCACAGCTATAAATTACCCTCCCAAGACTGCTTTGATTGTATCCCATACAATGAAATTGTGATTCATATTGAATTTTAGGAACTATCTTATGTCTTCCTTGAATTATTCTATTACTATTATTCAATAATATACTGTTTAATTTTAATGAATTTGCATAATTTCTGTTTTCTTTTGCCATTGATTTCTATTTGCAATGTGCTGTGATCTAATAATAATATATATGATATAGGTTTGATTCTTTTGTAATTAAACATGCTTCATTGGTTAGTCTTTTGGATATTTTGGAGAAATTTCCATGTGCTGGTAAGAATGTATATTCTGTTGTTGTTGGGTGAAACACTGTAAATATCTATTAAGTCCATTTGTTTAAAGGTTGATATCAAATCTCATTTATTGTCAATTTTTTTATTCAGTAGATCTATTTGTGATAGTGGGGGTGTTTAGGTCCCCTTTTACAGTGATTTTGATGTTGATCTGATGTTTCATATCCATAGTGTTCATTTTATGGAGTTGAGTTTGACACTGTTTGGAGCATAATTGTTTAATACTGTTATTTCTTTTGGTTGATTTTTTTCTTAACTAATATATAGTGAGTTTCTTTGCCTGTTATAGTAAGTAATGGTCTGATGTCCATTTTGTCTGAAAATAAGATACCTACTCTTGCTTTTTTTCTAGGTTCCTGTTGCATAGATATTTTTTAACCTTTGATTTTTAAACTATTAATTTATTTTACAGTTAAATATATCTCTGACCCATAGCATATTGTTGGATTTTATTCCTCAGTCCAATCTCTCAGTCTGTTTCTTTTGATTGGGGAATTGAAATCATTGATATTGAGAATTATTACTGAATTGTGTTGAATTTTTCTTGTCATTGCATCAATTTTCTTTTGCTGAATATATTTACTTTCCTTTTACTTAACTACTCATCCTTTTTTGTGTGTTTATTCTATTGGACATTTTGGCACTGTTAGCTTGATTTTTTCATTTTAGAATATCCTTGAGAATTATTTGGCAAGCTTATTTAATGGACATGAATTTCTTTAGGTGCTCTTTATTATAAAGTTTTTTTTCATCAATTTTGAAAAGTAGTTTTGTAGGATATATCAGTCTGGGTTGGAGTATTTCTTCTAGCAGTTAAAACACTTCATTGAAACTTCTCCTGGCCTTTAATGTTGGTGTCAAGAAATCTACTGTAATTCTATTGGGTTTTCTTTTATAAGTGATTCATTGTTTTTCTCTAATAGCTTTCAAGATTTTTTCCTTGTTTTGGACTTCTGAGATTTTGTCTATGATGTTTTATGTAGAGGTTATTTTTTCCTGCCTCCTGTTACTTGGAGTTCAACATATCTCACTTGTCTGTGTGTTTAATTTTTTTCTCATATTTGAAAAGTTTTTGCTATTATTTTGCTAAAATACTTTTGTGCCATTCATGCTGTGTTTCAATTTTTTGGCAATTCCAATTGACTTTCGATCTGTCTCCTTTGCATCATGTAGTAACTGTTGTAACTATTTTATATTTTTTAATTTTGTTTTCTTTTTAAGTTATCTCTCATTAATTTTTCACTGACAATACCTAGTTCTGACACTGTGTCCTCCCAATGGTTGCCACTGCTACCTATACTTTTGATAGAATTTTTAATCTGAATTTTAGTTTGGTGCCTTTTTATGGACTCTAATTCTTTTCAATGCTGGGATTTCATGTTTTGTAGCATTTTGTTCAACTCAGTTAGCTTTGTATTAGTGCATTTTGTAGACTCATTGAGTGTTTTGTTTACTAAGTCTAGTATTGTTTAGTTATATCTTTGTGCTCATCAGGTACCTTGTTGATCTTTTAAAAAGTCTGATATCCTTTCAAACAACTTACCTGTGTGGGTTTAATTCACACACTTCAATGCCCTGTTTCAGATTTCTAAGAGTCAGGAGTTTGGGAAAACATTTTGTTGCCTCATCCTCTCATTTTTCTATTTCATATTTTGTGCTAAGGTTTGTGTGATGACTACTCTGGAAGTTTGCTAATATGGGGGCATCTTAATTCATGGTTGTTTTTGAGTAATTATCTCTGGGCATGGCTGATTTCAGGCCTTTTTCTGTGTCCCAGAATTCATCCCCCTCCATTTATTTGAGAAGTGAGGCTGTGTAAATTATTTAGCCCAGCACCCAGTTCTCCAGGAATTGTTCACAGTATTATTAATAACACAAAGGCAATTGTGATATTAGCATGCTGTGCAAACTAATTAACAGCAACAACTATTTCACCTTGGTTTATAGTAGTAAAATCAGCAACAATAATAGCTTCAAAGACAAACTATGGTATGAATAATTATATACCATATTCATATTGATGAATAAAAACAAATTACCAGATAACAGTAACATGAAAAAGAAACTACTGAGAGGATAGAAAAGAGAAACACTAAAGAAAATTTTTTAAAAAGGAGAGAAATATAACAGGATAAAAGAAACAAATGGAGAATCCAATCTCCAAAACCAATAAAGGGGAAAATAAAGAAAGAAAAATAAGTCCATTGGTGAAAATTTTTCTGTGTTTTTGAATTAGTGCTTTCTTTGCAGGAACTCCACTCTTAGAATCAAAGAATTGTAATTTTCTTTATCTTGGTTTGTGGTCTGTGGTTTTGTGGGGTGCCCAGTGTTCTTCAGGGACTCCTCAGTCTATGTATTCCAGATAGTGGCAACTGTTCAAGTCCATGTGTATCCTTTTTCATGTTTGTAGATCAAAATAGTGATCATCCCTCTATTTTCTGTTTGATGTTGGCCATGAGGTAGGAGTTTAAGTGACTGTTGGATTTAATGCTAACATTTTCAGATCCAGACTCTTGTGAAAGCTACAATTGCTGGGTGTGGTTTCTCATGACAGAAAGCAGAGACTGTCATTCTTAGTTTAACCTTAAACTTCTCAGGAGGTCTAGTTTAATCTTAAACTTCTCAGGAGGTCTGGGTCTGGCCTATCCATAGCTATCTTTTGTGTCTCAGTCTCACCTGGTCACTGTGGAAAAGTAACAGTGGAAACCCTGAAGTGGAATTGTTTTGTGGCACAGTGTTAAATTCCTTTTATTCAAATGGAGTTATTTAAACATTCTCTAGCAATATGGTGGGTGTTGCACTGGGTTTCATCTCCAATTTTAGTCTGCCTTGAGAAGTCACTTTCAGAGTCAAATCACACACTATTTTTGTAGTTTACAATACCCATGGGCTTTTCTTGGGGCAGTGGTGCTGGCAATAACTGTTGTTTCTTCTAGGGGCTGTTGACACTCCAGGGCTTACCTCATCTCCTGTGGCATTGCCCTTATCTGATCATGTTGGTTCACTGGTCTGACCTTCTGCCTGGTGCCAAGAGCAAACAAATCACAGAGAGGGCTTGGATAACAGAATTGAACAGGAGTTTATTCTGCCTGGAAGTAGGTTCATCCATCCTAATTGGATATGGGGAGCAGGTTCCTCCATTCATATAGGGTGCAGGAGTCTAATCATACTATTCTTAGTGCAGTCTTTGTGTGGCCTTCATGGTGCAGTGTACTCCTCTCCTGGGATGTTAGTATATGTGACCAGTAAACTCTTATTGACCTTTTATACCCAGTGTTCAGTGTCATGTGTGTGGCGACTGCCATCATCTTAGGTCAGAAATTCCACTCTCACCATGGGTGAGTAGAAGGCTGTCAAAATAATACGGTCATATTATCTATTCATTTTTCTTGATCTGGTCCACTCAAAATTATGATTTTTAAAGGAATTAAAATGGTTTCATAAGTCCTAAAATGTATCATGGGCCTAGACACTATATCTGTGATATCAAATGAAGAAGTCAGTCTCTGCACAATTTAAAGCTCTTTTGCAGGAGAATTTTGTATGCTTCCATTGTCTAATATGAACTCTTTTATAACACATGTTTTCTTAAAGTGATCAAAAAATATATGCCTCTCTTTCTTTCTAATTAAAGAAATGTACTATAAATTAAATTGTCCTCATATCAAATATAGTCAGGCTTATAATCACTGTTAAAATGACATTACAATGTGCTTTTAAGTGATATGCTTAGATAGAATCTGAATGCTGAGGCAGGAAAGACATAGAAAATATACTTTAAATCATTTGTGAGCCACAAAACATTATAGGAGTGTAATAAGTCATCCTATTCCAGCGAATGATTTTAAAAGCTCAAAAAACTGTAAGGGTTTCTTTTCATTGTGTCTTGTAGGTTGCGGGAATGGCAAGTTGCGAAGGTTTGTATGAGGGGATTGTAGCCACTTTCTGCTCTTCTTTTTTTTTACTCTTAGGTGAGTTCAGCCAATCTATACTGACTAACCACAAGGTGCTTATCGAAAGCAAGAGAGAATCCTGCTAGAGATTCTAGTTTAGAATGAATTTATTTTGCTGTTTGGATCGAAAGTCTGCGCAGACCTGCATCTCGGCACGACTGTTTGGGACTGGTAGGCCCACCCTTCATCCGCAGGGAACTGCCTGGAGATCAGCATCTGGGCTGGGTCTGTATGGGCCCATAGCCCTGCCCTTCACCCCCAGGAAGTCTGCAAGAAAGCAGCATCTCAGCCTGTCTCTTTGGGACCCAAAACTCTCGGACCCGTAGAGTGGCCTGGGCTGTTTGGATCGAAAGTCTGTGCAGACCTACATCTTGGTGCGACTGTTTGGGACTGGTAGGCCTGACGTTCATCCGCAGGGAACTGCCTGGGGATCGGCATCTGGGCCAGGTCTGTTTGGGCCCATAGCCCCGCCCTTCAACCCCAGGAAGTCTCCCAGAAAGCAGCATCTCAGCCTGCCTCTTTGGGACCCAAAACTCTCGAACCCGTAGAGTGGCCCGGGCTGTTTGGATTGGGAATATTGAGACAGGCATCTTGGCCAGGTCTGTTTGGGACCGGGAACTTTTCAGAAACCAACATTCTGGCCTGACTCTTTGGGACCTGTAGGCCCTTCACTCACAGGGAACCTCCTGGAGACCTGCCTGGGACAAAGCACGGTGGCCTGGGTGGCCTGAGATTCCACAGGCTCCGGGGTGGCCACACCCAGCATTCGCCTTACAACTTAGGGAGCCAGGAGCCCACAGAGGGGAGTTAGGACCCTGTGAGGAAGCCAAGAGCCTGTGGGGGAGCCACTGCCCCTCCAGGAACTGAGAGTGTAACAGGTAATTTGCCACATAAGCAGAGAAAGCTTTGGAACACCACTCAAAGTAAGGAAATATAGAAAAATGACAAAAGGAAAGACCAAAAGGCAGGCTCAAAGCCCTAGGCCTCCCCAAGAAAGCTTAGAAGCTGTGCACATAGAAGAAAAAAGAAGCCATACACCTGAAATGTCTGAAACAATATCAAATGAAATAAATATGCAAATAGGGAAAGCTATGGAGAAATTCAAACCAGAAATACTTGCCCAGGTAAAAGAAGAATTGATAAAAACAGTGAAAGA